>CAIGRO010067139.1:0-20557 GCA_903798355.1 Fraxinus baroniana
TCAAAAACTTCTATCACAATATATTAAAAATTTAATTTTAATCCCCACCAAACACCGTTTTAATAATTTTGCACAAAAATTACATTTAGGCCCTGTTTGATAGTAAAAAGGAAAATGTTTTCCATTTTTCAAGTTTTGCACCGTTTGACAGCAAAAAATTTCTCCAATTTTTTTTTCCCACATTTTCCAGCTTTTGGAGGAAAAAGTTTTCTTGTTGTTTTGATTGGTTTTTTTTTTTATTTGACAGTTGAAATTTTTTTTAAATACAATGATAAAAAATTTATCACATTTATTGACAATTTTTATGCAAAACAAAGTCAAACGGACAATATTCGGCATGGTAATTTTTTTTTGGCAAATGGAACAAATTCTAGACTGAGCGGTAAAAAAAATTAAACACAATTAATTACAATTTTTAGTAAAATAATTTTTAGACAATTCAATTTTTTTTGTAAAATATTTTTTTCCACCCATTTTCCTTGTAAATCAAATGTATCCTTAAAATTTCTCATTTTCAATTTTTTTTAATTTTTTCTTATCAACTGCAAAACTGGAGGACAAATTATAAACCGAAGGGGAAGAAAATTCAATACCCTTCAATTCTGCAAACCCAAACCCAAACCCTAACCCTCACCCTAGCCCTGACTCCATATCAACAGAGACCATGTTTAATAACTATGATTCCAGGCTCCACGATGCCGGCTCCTACCGTCAGCGACGAAGGTACTTCAATTGTTTTATAGCATTTGTTCATTTTAATTTGTGTTTATATGTTCGTGTGTATCGCAATTCTATAGATAACAAAGGGTAATATTGGTGTTCCAAAGTTTTAATCTTTCTAAATAGGTTCTAAGTAAGGTGTATAATGGATGTATTTAACTATTTAGTATTTATATGAAAGGGTTCAATCCTTTCTACTGATTTTTCGTGGTTTGTTTCGTATATTTGTATTAATCGTAACCTATACCTGTGCATTTCTGTTCATTGTGTTTAATGGGTGTATTTATACAAAGGGCGGGTTCAATCCTTTCTGATGGGTTTTGTCGTGTTTTCTATTGTATTATTTGTGCACTTGAATCTATACATTTGCATTTATGTTTATATGCTTGACTGTGTGTATATAGTAACTGTGCTTATGTGAAGTTTTAATCTTTTTAAATTGATTTTGTTATTTGTATATGCTTTTTTATAATGATCTAATGGGTGTATATATACAAAGAGTTAAACATTTTCTATTGGTTAATGATTTCTTTTCATTACATGAGCGTTTATGTATATAAATGTGTGAATATGCACTTAATGGTTGTGTAATATTCTGTTTGATTGTAGTGATTTGATGGGACAGGCACCGTTTGTGATTCCACCACCTATTCCAAGTGGTGATGCACCAAGCTATGGCCGTGGAGTACCAGCTCCGTACGGAGGTGTTCCAGTGGCACCTCCTTCTATGAGGGGTGGTGAGAGAATTGGAGGAGGTGGTGCTGGTACTTTTGGAAGGAATTCTTCTTTTGAGCATGGTGTTGGAAGAGGGTTTGATGTTACTCGTGGTAACAGTATAGGTGGCCGTGGTGGAGGATTTAGCAATGGATTGATTGGAGACAGGAGTGATGGAAGAAGCCGTGATGGTGGAAGAGGAGGTGGTTTTTCTGGGAGGGGTTTTGATTTAGGTCGTGGCAGAGGTAGAAATGAGAGAGGTGGAAATTTTAGCGGTGGGCTTAGTGTAGGTAGGAGCAGTTTTCATGGAGGTCGTGCTGGCAGTGATTGGAGGGGGAGTAGGCCTAGAGATGACTTAGATAACATTGCTCTTCCCAGGCAAGATTTTGATAACTTGGTTCCTT
This sequence comes from Fraxinus baroniana, assembly GCA_903798355.1. Classification (NCBI taxonomy): domain Eukaryota; kingdom Viridiplantae; phylum Streptophyta; class Magnoliopsida; order Lamiales; family Oleaceae; genus Fraxinus; species Fraxinus baroniana. The sequence goes on from CAIGRO010067139.1 coordinate 1,839, forward strand.
TTAGAAAGGACTTCTATGTAGAGAGCCCATCTGTGAGAGCAATGACCGAGCAAGAGGTTGCAATGTATCGTGCTAGGCGGGATATTACTGTTCAAGGCAATGATATACCCAAGCCAATCCGAACATTTCAAGAAGCAAGTTTTCCTGGTATTACTATGTCTTTAGAATAACCTGCCTGCTTTAAGAATAAAGAATGCCATGATTGTCTGGTTCCAGATGTGTGTGTTATCGCGTTGTGGGGCCCACAAAGAGGGCCAACCATCTCTCATGCGTAAATCACACTCATGGCTGGGAAATTATATTGTAGCTTTAAGAAATAACTTCTGTAATAATATTAAGCTGATGGATTTGTTTGGTTTTGTAGATTATTGCCTTGAGGTTATTGCTAGATTGGGTTTTACTGAACCAACTCCAATTCAATCACAAGGATGGCCAATGGCTTTAAAGGGTAGAGATTTGATTGGCATTGCTGAGACTGGTTCAGGAAAGACCTTGGCCTATTTGCTACCTGCTTTGGTTCATGTTAGTGCTCAGCCCCGGCTGGGTAAGTCCCTCTCTAGTAGATTTTTTGTGATGATTGAATTCCAACTTTTTGTATGAATTTAATTTCTAATGATTACATTTTATGGTGACAAAAATTAATAAATACCAGCGCAAAATGAAGGTCCCATTGTAGTAATATTAGCTCCTACCAGAGAATTGGCTGTTCAGATTCAACAAGAAGCTTTAAAATTTGGATCACATGCAAATGTACGGAGCACTTGTATTTATGGTGGTGCCCCAAAAGGTCCACAAATTCGTGATCTGAGAAGAGGTATTACTTCTCTTTACCTAGTTCTTTTCAAAAATTTGTAACTGCTGATATTTGATGGGAACTTTTTTAAAGTTTTTTTTTTATTATTATTTTATTTATACAGGGGTCGAAATTGTGATTGCTACTCCTGGAAGATTGATAGATATGCTGGAATCTCAACATACAAACTTGAGAAGGGTCACTTACCTTGTGTTGGACGAGGCTGATCGCATGCTGGATATGGGTTTTGAGCCCCAAATCAGGAAAATTGTTTCCCAGGTGAGCAGACTTAGTTACCTCGAGTGTCATTTTCTGTGAAAGTAACATTATGGAATTTTAGTTTAATTTTTGGATGTTACAGACCTTTTTGAGTTAATTACTACAGATTGCTAATGCAAAGTAGGTGTCGAACTTCATTTAGTAGAGAAGCTATCTGGACAAGTTAGCTTGTCGAAATGTGCTACCTCTGTTAGAGAGTCATTATGCTTCTCCCAGTTTCTTGATAGTGCAAATCCACTAGCTGAATTCTCTTTATAATTTTAACTTTGTTTTGAGGTTAATCATGTCTGCCCTCTTATAGCACATATATTCAACTTTGATAGATTGGGTGCTTATGACCAAATCCGAGTATTGGAATGTTAGATTAATTGGGAACTGGACCACCATGTTACAGTTTGCTATTATCTGGCAACTAAGGTGAAATAACTAAGCGAGTTTTCAAGAGAAAACTGGTGACTTGACTGAAATCAGGAACCAATATAAAATCAATGCTTCAGTGTTGGGATTGAATTCAATCCCAGTTGGAATGGAAAACAGCAACAAGAAGGATAAATTCATCTACCTAAAATTGAGTGCTCCTCAGGGTCTTGTTCGCTTTGTGTCTTGTGAAGCAACATCGTAACAAGGCTGTCACCGTCGGATCGGTGCCGTCGCTAATTGATAAGCTGCTGGAGTTCGAGAAATATGACGCAGAAAGGGCACTAGCGACAATGGAACTACTCTGCTCTGCTCATCAGGCTGCGCATCCTTCGTTGCCCACGCGTTAACAGTGCCACTCAACTGAAATCAGGAACCAATATAAAATCAATGCTTACATGAACCATTTAATTTCTGGGTTTCAGTTGATTTCAATACTAGAAAGTGTTCAAGAGCCAGGGGCGTAGGGAGGGGGAGGCCCAGCCCTTGCCCCCAAGCCCATTTAATCTTTAGTGTAAAAAAAATATATATATTTGGTTCTTTGGATTTTTTTATTTATTTTTTTTGTGTACCAACCCAATATAATTTTTTTTGTGCTTCCTGGCTAAGAATACCAAAAATTTGTTATGTCAACATCTTGGAGATCTCACAGAAATGTCCAACTACTACATCATTGTGCCAGTTTAAGGAAATTTTTCATTACTAGTATATTTTGGGTTCATTATCCAGTTAGTGATGGGATTTTCCAGTGCGGATTTCCAGTGCGGAGTTTATGTTGTGTCTATACAGGTTTTTTCGTATCTAGCCTTTAGCCCATGCAGAACTTAAATAGAGTAAGTTCCTCATGCTGGACAGAATGTAATCGTCATTATATCGAAATAGGACATGAAAATGCAGATCCCTTTGTCCCAATTCTTTTATTTTTTTCTTTGAAACCATCAAATAAAAGATGCCGATTTAATTCATGGTTTCAACCTTCTTTTTAACGATGTCATTCTTGCAGTGTTAATTCTTAGTCCCTGCGATAATATCATAAAGATTTGTTATTCGAAACTTTTTCTTCATTTCCTAATACTCACCTTGTCTGATCTCTCTTATCTGTTTCTTATTGTATTTTAAAGCGCCAGAACCAGTGATTTGAAATAGGAGATCATTTAATGGTGATTTTTCATCAGATAATAACTACCTAACTGCTGTTTGCCCTGTGTGAGTCAATCAAAATCATCTACTGTGGAAAATAGGATCTCCTCTTTCTATCAATGATTGTTGAAAGAAATGCAAACATTAATCTAATGGCAATTTTTTCATCTCTGAGAAATTAAAAAATTCTCTCTAGGTGGAAAAACTGAAGACAGTACAATGTGATAAATGTAAGAGTTTCTAGATGCACAGTAAAAATTCTAGTACGAAATGGTGGTCCTCGCTCTTCTGACTTATTGGACATGCATGATCTTTAGTATTACTTTGAAATATCATTCATATTTGTAAGGACCACTTATTATAGTTAAGAGTTACCAGTGTCTCCATTGCACCATCAATTAATATTGCACTTTTTTTCAATAGTTAAGCTAGAGACTTTTTTTAGTGGGATATGGTAATGCTTTTGTCCTTTACATCAACAACTGTGCATACATCTGAGGAAAAGCCTTCATCCTGGTAATTTTTAGTGACCGCTCACCTCGTGATAGTAATTCCTCGAACTTATTTTACCTCTGATATTATTTGACATGCTAGATTCTCGATTATGAGGATGCTAAGATGGATGTGTTATTATGCTGGAATGGATAAAATTATAAATGAGAATAAAGAACGACGAACGTAGCACCAACTAAGGATAACATAACAGAAAAGGCAAATTAGGTGGTTGTGACATGTCTTTTGTAGGCCAAAGAATCTCCCATTCACAAGAAGGTATTGTCTTTGTAAAGTAAAACATGTTCACCGGAAAGAGAGTGGTAGACCAAAATTAGCACACGTTTTTCTTCCATTAAATCAAAACTCTTTTTTAATCTCAAACTCATTTTCAAACACGCACAAAATAAAATATTTTGCATGTAAGCCAAAAAAATTTCCTACTTTTTAACACACATTTTCCAAAAAGATTCACTATTCAAAAACTCATTTTCCCTAAAACACTATTTTTAATGGAAGCTTAATGTGGTCTGACGTGTTTGTGAAAGATTTTGCTTCATTGGGTTTTTTTTTTCTGGTGAACGTATTGATGAATTGAATAGAATGGAAAAAAAGATTCATCTATCCGATCCCCAACTTATTTAGGACTATGGCATAGTTTTCTTGTAGTCTCTTTGGCATCTCAAGATGTTTAGTCTATTATATAATCTTCTGACTGCTTATTTCCTACTATTGGCATCGATTGAATTAACAACCCAACGAAGACTTCCCAGATTAATATGCTTAACTAACTATGTGTGCGTAGCTTTTAATATTCTAGAACACTTTGGATGTGCCTCAATTTCTACTTCCAATAGCTTGTGCCAAAACTATGTAAACTGTATGTGGCAGGTTCTGTTATGTGCGTAAATTTTTTTCTAGATCCTGTTCCTTCCTCATATGGACTAAGAGGGGGGCATCATGCCTGTGTACAAGGATTATATTACTCAGCATGTGCAAAACAGAAGGACCTCACAAAAAATCAATCCACGAGTCTCTGCAGGTGGAGATGAAATGTTAACTCCAAACAACAGGGAAAAAATATATACATAATTCCCCAGAATGGAATTTCTGTTCCTTTGAACAACTTTGTATTTCCTTCAAAGCAACCGGGTGCACCATGAGGTGCTTCCCTCCAAGTAGGAATTTCGTAAACTGACAAAAACCTATCCACTATTGTTTAACATGCCAGATGGATTCTGCTTCCTCAATGGGTACTAAATTATAAGCAGTTCTAGCACCCTGCTTATATTCCCTGCCTGCCATCTGGATGACAACTCCTAACTGAAGCAACCTTCACCCACTCACTATTTCTATGCATTCATGAAATTTCATTCTTGCCTAGTCTTGATTTATATGCAGAAATTATCTTTTATCAAATTTTTTTTTTAATTGTGTTTAGAAATACTTTGTCCTGGTGCAGATTCGCCCAGATAGGCAAACCTTGTATTGGAGTGCCACGTGGCCAAGGGAGGTGGAAACTCTAGCAAGGCAATTTCTGCGCAATTCTTATAAGGTTTCTCTTACATTCTTTTTCCCCATCACATTTATGCTTTGTATGACGTATGTAAAGATCTCATGGTTAATTTGAATCCCACATATTCTCACCAGTTGCTCTTTTTTGTACCTAAAACTTTTCAGGTTATCATTGGGTCTCCAGACCTGAAAGCAAATCTATCTATACAACAAGTTGTTGAAATTATGACAGATTTGGAGAAATATAACAGGTGACATTTGTAATATAAGTGTTGATTGGCTTTTATGATTATGGTCTCTCACCATACGGCCCTCTTGCAGGTTGATCAGATTGCTGAAAGATGTGATGGATGGAAGTAAAATTTTAATTTTTGTGGAAACAAAGAAAGGGTGTGATCAAATTACAAGACAGCTGAGAATGGATGGTTGGCCAGCATTATCCATTCATGGTGATAAAAGCCAGGATGAAAGGGATCGAGTCCTTGCTGAGTTTAAGAGTGGCAGAAGTCCTATAATGATTGCCACTGATGTTGCTGCTCGTGGTCTTGGTAGGAATAGGATAAGTGTTATGGCTTAGGAACTTTTAGTCTCTCANAGCATTATCCATTCATGGTGATAAAAGCCAGGATGAAAGGGATCGAGTCCTTGCTGAGTTTAAGAGTGGCAGAAGTCCTATAATGATTGCCACTGATGTTTCTGCTCGTGGTCTTGGTAGGAATAGGATAAGTGTTATGGCTTAGGAACTTTTAGTCTCTCATTTTGGACCTTCCAACTCTAAACATAGTTGAGTCTCCGGCTGTTCTCCATCTTCCCGAGAATATTGTGGTTTGGGTGCAGAAGACTCTGTTATTATGCTGTTGTATGTCATGATCTTTTCTGATGCGCAGAATTGAGGATCTTGTAAACATAGGATGCTGACTGAGGGTTTCGTGGCTCCTCCTATGTTGAGTAACATGATGTTGACGCTGCCCATCCACAGTTATGGAGCTGGTACTAGTGACAGCCGGTTGACTCACATGAGATTGTTCATTGATTGGATGGGTTGATTTTGAAATTTACGGCGGTTGGCTGGTCCTTATCCCTGCAAGATTAGGTAGTCACGGTTAACAATGTGTTTTATCTTGCATATGATTCCTTGGATCCTAGGAGTGCAGGGATAAGGTGGCTTTGAATTGTTTGGAGAAGCTTAAATAGTTAACTTATAAGGAAATGAGTTTTAAAATAAGAATACTTTATCTACTTATCAAAAAAAAAAAAAAATAAGAATACTTTATTAGTCATAGATGCCAAAAAATTATTTTTGATAACAAGGTAGTAGTTACTTTAGAAAGAGTAACGTATTTGGAGACGAAAAGTTGTTTAAAAGTAACGTATTCTGTCTATACTTTATGTAGATGTGAAGGACATAAAATGTGTCATCAATTTCGACTTCCCATCAAGTCTCGAGGATTATGTCCACAGGATTGGGCGAACTGGTCGTGCAGGAGCCAAAGGAACTGCTTTCACATTTTTTACCCACGGAAATGCCAAGTATGCAAGAGAACTAATTAAGATCCTGCAACAAGCAGGACAAGCTGTTCCTCCTGTGTTGGCTTCGATGGCCCGATCCAGCGGAGGAGGTTAGTATTGTTGTATTCTAATAATTCTGAATCAAAAACCGAGTGAATTACACGTGCTTCAAATTGGCATGCACCATGTTTGTACACATCAGAGAACCACTAAAATTTTGTTTATTGTAATGTCGTCCTAGCTAATACTACATATGATATATACAAATTATCAAACACGTTACCATCTTATTGTCATAGTGTATGGCATCCTACGTTATAGAAGAGTCGGTAACATGGTTTTGAACTCAAAAGATCTCTGGATATGCCATACCTGCTTGTTGGCCCTTATTTTTTGCGGTATTTGATCTTGATGTATTCTCATTTCATTGCTGGCAGCTTCCGGAAGCAACTTCCGATCCAGAGGTCGAGGAGGTTTCAGTGGTCGAGGAAGATTTGGCAACCATGGGATATCCGGGTCGAACACGATCCCTCTTGGTGGTACGAGGAGGCCTTGGTAGTCTTAGCCAATTGTTGTCATGTGTTCCATCATAGTCATAACTTGGGAAGTGTACATCAGTCTGCAAAATGAACAATGGATTTGGGACCTTTAATGTATTCTAATCTTTTTCGAAATATCTCCCATCTATATAATGTCATGTTTTTATTTTTCCTTTTCCTCTTTACAATGTTTTGATCCGGTTGAAGTAAGGTAGATTGGATAGTACTTGTAATAAAGAATAAAAGACGTTAAAATTTTATTTAGTTTATGATTTAGAGCCTGTTTGGTTGGGATTCTCTAATTCTAAAGTAAATCAATTCTCATTTTTCAACCACATTATTCAATAAAATAATATTTTACATCACATCAATAATTTTTTCTTCTTTTTCAACCACACATTTTTTATCATATCACCATTCAAAATCAATTCTTTCTCCAAAAAATCCCTATCAAACAAGCTCTAGCTCATGTTTGGTAAATATTAAAATTAAAATTAAAGTTGATAATTAATTTTAATTACATATTTTACGAACTCATATTTTTTTTAATCATAGATATTATAATTATCAAGCTTTGCTAAAAATTTAATTTTAATCTTCACAAAATAATGGTTTAACACTTATTTTTATTGTATGGTGATTGGTATTAAACATTATTAATGGTAAATGGTATTACATAAGTTGAATGGAAGGGGATTAACTAACCAATCATATTACTTGTACAAAATAATTTGGTCATGTGGCGTTTTGTAAAGAAAGTTGTTAACTATTTTTTTTTTTACAAATAGAATAATTATTAACTGATCATCCCACAATGTTAATATAAATATTGGATGAGTATAATATAATAATAAATTCAACACTTTGGAGCAATGGCCGAGGTAATGCTCTACACCAATAAAGGCCATGTGGCAGAACTTTTATGTGACTTGTGTAACTCTTCCCCATCCAAAATTTTATAAAAGCTACGTGGCAAAATTTTAGACTGACGAAATTAGGTGATTGTGTGCAGCACGTTACATCATCAATTGCAATAATCTAATGTGAATAATTGACTTTGCACCAAACAGGGGTTACCAGTAGCACTATGTCGGAAGAGGTTGACCCTAATATGAAATATCTATTTTTTTCCATGGGAGTGAGTAAATATTTTTAATTATAACTTATATAATTGCATTAATCTAATGTGAATCATTGATTAACACCAAACGGGTTACCAGTGGCACAATGTAGGAAGAAGTTGACCCTAATATGAAATATCTATTTTCCATGGGAGATTAACTATTTTTAATTAATTTAGAGTCCGTTTGATTGCAAAGATGAAAAATGAGTGGAAAGAAAATAAATTTTAGGGAATTGAATTGCTTAGAAATTGTTCTATTGAGAATTGTAATTAATTGTGTTTGATTGATATAATTTTTCACTTGGAAAATCTTTAAAGTTTGGTGTCCGTGTGACTTTATTTTTCTTGAAAATTGTCCATTAAAGTGATAATTTCTTTTTATCATTGGGTCTAGAATTTGTTTCACTTGCAAACAAAAAATATATAATAGTTTTTTATATTATTGGGTCTAGAATTTTTCCCGATTGCCAAAAAAAAAGTTGGAAAATGAAAACCCACCTAAAAGGTGGAAAAGCAATTTCAACAAAATCAATGAAAATGTGCACGTGTGAGAGAGAGTGAGAAAATGGAAAATTTCTATTATCAAACTGGGTAAAAGTTAAAAGATGGAAAAGAATTTCTAGTTCTAGGGAAAATTAAGAATATCAAACATGCCCTTATGTAACCTTAAAAGAACGCTTAATCTTGACAAATGTTTCGAAGTTAGGTCATTACTCAACCCTATTTATACAATTAATTGAATATTGAGTATAACTTGTTTTCTCAGACTTCATGAGAGTTGATGAATAGCCAAGTCTATAGTTACAAGATTCTTATGAGGTACAAATTCACGTGTTTGTTCTAGTTAAAGAGCAGAAGGAAAAAAAATCTCCAGAGAAAAGAGAGTTGATCTGCTTGTTGACTGAACTGCAACCAATTAGCTTTCCTACAAATAGTTCTCATTTATTTTCCCATAATTCGATATTTCTTCAATACATGAAAACACCGAAACTCATTGAAGCATTATATTCGAGCCATACAGTGACATACATTTAACAGTTGGCACATGTATAGTGCCTTTTTCTAATAGCTATCTTCACCAGTTTCTGGCCTCCGAAGGTAGTAACGCAGGCAATTCACGAGCACCTGCATGTTCAGATTACAAATTCAAGATTAATAAATATATTTAAGAAATGAAAACAGATGATAACTGAGATCATATGTTGTTGTCAAGGAAATTCATCTGACTGCCAATGCAACGACTTTGGTATTTTCATCCTATGCAAATACCAACTTGAGAAACAATTAACTACTCAAAAACATCGTGTATATGGGCATTTCTTGAAGGGAGAATGATACACGGTACTGTTACATGTACATAATGGTTTACATACACATGATGTGGTGAGATATGATTGTGTCAAAATTTCTTCAACTAAATAAAAAAAAAAAAACCCTTCTACTCTCTTTTTGACGTCTCATTTATATGTAAACCATTATATAACTCCTTATGTACAAGTAGCATTATTTTACTGCACAAAAGAGAGTACAAGAGAAGCAACTTTAGGAGAAAAACTATGTGCCTATAAAACATTTGAATAAATTATTTTTTCGAGTTGTTAGTATTTAAGCAATGATTTTTTGAGCATAGATTTTACATGAAGTTTACATGTTAGCAAATGCATCCAAATTTTTGTTGTGGAAATGTTACATCGACAGGAAAAGTGATACCTTAATAATAATGAGAAAAATATAATGCATGCTGTGACATTTCATTTATGTATTTCTAGCATAGGCATCAGCTTTTGCTGTTCATCTCTATAGCTTATTCCTTAAAAAGATTTGCTCGGCATGTAAGGATCTTGGGAAGCGAGATTCAGACAAGAAGTTGGAAACTAGGTATGTAAAATCATATAAACAATTTGAAAGTAGAGCCAGACTGCCAGATGTCAAAAGAGTGATCAACCTTCCATGATATGTAAAATTTCTCAGAAAGATAGAATCTGGAAATACAAAGGCATCACTCGAATTCTAAATCCCAACATCGACCATTTCAGTACAGGGAAAGTTCCAAAATCGGAATGCATTGCCATTAATGGCCATTCTGAATTAGACTAAAAGTTATTTATGGGGGAAACCAAGAAAAAGGAAAAGAAAAATAATATTAAACTGAGAGTGATAGCTAAGGCTTGACATTCCTACTTTCTGAATGGATAATACTATTATGCTTCAAATGAACCACAAACTTCATATTGTTATGTCTTCCACCAAATAGTTAATATTGCTTTGAAAGGTATCTTATATGCTAACAGAATTTATTCTTTCGCGGTTCCCTTATAAATTGAGGATAAACTCAGGAGAACTATTGACGATAACTAGAAGCAATGAATTACCTGAGACAAGGAACTGTTCAGTGCTGCCCCTCTGTAACTGACATGAAACTTATCCTTGGCTACCAAACCCTGGATTGATATGTATACCAAGTTAATGCAATTGTTGCTAGCAGCAACGTTGAAAGCGAGACAGACAGGCGAAGTACAGCAAGGGAAAGCATATGAGAGTGTGTGTGTGTGTGTGTGTGAGAGAGAGAGAGAGAGAGAACATACTTCAGTGTCAATCTCTGCTGATTCCACATTAATATTGATATCTGCTATGATCTTGATAATCTCTAACAGTAGCCCCGGTCGATCTGCTGTCTCTATATAGAGCAAGCTATGTGGGGGCAGATAATATAGGATTATAACTTATAAGATAGTATATTAGCTTGAAAATCTCCTTTAGATGTCAAACAAAATTTTCATGCAGAACATTCTTTACATAGTGGACCAGGAAACATGGAACTTGGATACCACTATTTTGGAAAAAAATTAGTTTCATCCAATTCAACACGATGCAAAACCCTAAAAAAGACGGCATATATATTAATTAATTCAAGCAGCATACCTCTTTCTAGGTCCATCATTAGTGACATGTATATGCGTTGCAATATCAACATCAAGCTGCAATCAATATAACAATAGATTTTCCAATTTTAAGGAAACATTTCTAAACAAGAAACCCAGTTTCCAGTCAAATCATGTTGCTAAAAATAATAATCACAATATCAGACCATAATTGCACGTACTAATTTACGTTTTCAGAAAGTTTTACAATTTACAGGAGGCAAGTTAGATTACAAATTAGAAAAACTAAAACACAGCTAGAATCAAAGAGCTTCATCATCATCTTGACAAGTTTCGAAATCATATTTTAGAATGTTATTGGTAAGATGTGAACGCTCTATAATAATTACAGTTCATATTTTGATTAATAAGGGAAGAATCCTTGTCTCCGATGAACTCATCAGCGCAAAAAAGCAGGAAATAGGTTGATGCCATAGAATCGCATGACCATTGCTACCTAATGCAAATACCACAATCCACTGCAATGCAAGCATCAGAAAAATAGGAAATGTTTTTCATCTTCTACCCAAAGAATTATAGGAAACAAGAGTAAACTTAGGGAATAAAACTTCAAAATAGTAACAAGTCAGTGATCTTTGACAATGAAGCACATGGAAAGAAATATCAATATGCAGTCCTGCGAAAGGTCATGTGAATAGATACAAGTAGCAGATTTGAAGCATACTCAAAGTATATTAATTTACCCCCTAGTTTGTTCTTTGTATTGTCAAAATAAAAAAAATAAAAAAAAAGCTGACAAATCAATTTTAAAAGAAGGCATCAATTTTTTAACCAATAAAGGTCTAGAAAATGCTTTATGCATTCAGACACCGGAAGAGAGGGGCATTGTTTCTAACTTCACCTTTTTTTCAGGTGCTTTTATTCCAAAAGCCTCACCCATTGCAAGCCGCTCGCTGGACTCCTAATAAGCACAATAGGAAAAAGTAAAAGAAAAAAATCACATCGCTCCTAGCAATAAAAAAAACTTAAAATAATTTTTCACTTAGAAATAAAAGACTAAAAAAGGATACAATAGTAATTTATGTGAGAATCACATGTTAGGAATTTATTTGAGAATCACACATACTTACAGGATGAAACTTAAGAAGATTGTTGATAATAGTCAAACGAATTCTCTCCAATAGATCAGGATCCTCCACTTTGCGCCCAGTTGCCCTGATGAAAATTCATTTATCACAACTACGGAAGACAAACTAAAATTTCAAATTAGAATAATATTTTAAGGCCAGCGTGAATTTTTTTTATGTATGACCTGTAACACATTCATGCACGAGTTTTTAAAGGTTCACATAGTTACTCTATCCAAGGAGCATAAAAGTTATTCTTCTGGAAACAACTGAGGGAAAAGGACATTCAAAAATAAACGAAAGTATCAGACATGAGGCAAATCATAATTTGTACATGAATAAAAAAAGCTTTGACCGCTTCTTCAGCGGATGGACAAGCCAATAATCCTTCTGTATACAACAACAATAATATGTTGCCATTCCAAGGAGATTAAACAGATATGTTCAAAACTTCCTTCTACTGTAGCCTCCGGTTGAAAGATGAATATGGTGGTTACTCATTCAGATAAAGACATTTTCCTGTCGTGCCGCAAGCCAATTAACATCGTCAATTTCTTCTAGCAATCAACATCCACAATCCAATATGCAGATTGGATGAGAAATGTTGAAAGCTCGCCCAGTCCAGTTGCAATATAATCTTTAATTAGAAATGTGCAAGAAATGCAAATAATTTGAAAAGTAATCCTAAAATTATAGCTTACAATCTTGTAATTAAAAACTTTGTTTGTGTGACTGAGTTCTCGGTAGTAACGGTTCCCTTCGACACATCCAAGCCTAAATCTTTAAGTGCCTTCATCTGCAGCAATAAACCAAGATTACTAGGTGGCTCATGTTTGGGAAGTGTTTATAAACAATTTATATTATTACTAGATAGAAGTTAATAGTAGCTAAGTGACTAGTACTTGTAGGTCCCTCGAAATATGTGGATAAAAAAGTAGCTCAAGTGTTTATAAGGCCAAACATAGGCTAAATATAAAGAGAAGGTAAGAATACTTTTAACATAGTGAAAGATCAGAGAAAGCTGAAATAAGAAATTAAAAGACGTCCATGTATATTTTATAGACAGATATACACAAAAATTGAGGGTAAAAGGTGCAGTGGGCACAAAATAGAGGTATGTGCGATACTCAATTTCATAGAAACTAAATTCTGAGCTTGAAGTATGAGACCATCAGAACCAGAACCTTGGCGATTCAAATCTCCTAATTCCCCATTCTAAATATCTTGTGTTTCGTTTGTGAGAAAATGCCGAAAAGTGTTGCCAACTACCAAAGAAGGATAAGGAAATAACCATGCTTTACCGTGTCAATAAGAGCACCAAGGCGATCTCCAAAACTGAGTTGCACAATGGTTGCATCGGGTTCAGAATCTTGATCTATCAGAACAATAGGCATTGGGACATCAGTGTCCTGCTCAGACTTTTGAAATAGGAATATGTTAATAATGGCAATACCTTGGCAATCAATAGTGTAAACATGCACCGAGAACGTGAATCTATGTATGTGCCAAAAGATAGAGGAGGCATGGAACAAAAATCAATTTGAAAAGGAAACCATGCTCCACAGTAGACGTGAATAAAGTGTATGTTATATGATCATGAAAGAGGAACAAACAAATACAGCTATTGAGAAGGAAGCATAATAATATGTGACCAAAACAAGTTCAATATGTCGACGTAAATTTATAGATGATATTTTCTCTTCAGAAGGAATTAAATCATAAACAAAAACAAATATACTAACATTTATGCCTTCAGATGGATCACATGCACCTGGATTGATGGCATTTCTACCTAATAGTCATTCTAAAGAAGAGTTGGCAACGATGCTATTAAATATATCCAACAAGCAGAAGAAATAGAAACTCCTCATCATTTGCAATTATATGCATTCAAACATCTAATAACGTGTGAAATCAGTAGTTAAAACATAAAAGGGGCAAAAGAGAAATTTGCTGACCAATGAAATCGAACTTGACTTCACCGAGTCCAAACCATCCACAGAAGCACACATCATAATGTTCCTACACAACCATCCAAACCAGACGATCCATGAACAAGAAAATAAAAAATAAATCGCATATAATCAATCGTTAATCCATCAAATTAGACAAAAAAAACCAAACGAAAACGCAAAAAATTGAGAAATTAAATTCTAAGAAAAAAATCGAGAACGAAAAAATGAAAAACATTTTATTAGTATACAAAACCAATCTCCTAATTACCTTTTCTGCGATGAATTAGATCGCGAGATGATTGAAAATTGATGAACTGGTTTAAAGGTCCGATTGTTGTTTAAAAGAGAAATGGAGGAATCCAAGGTTTTTGACCCCACGGCAGCGAAAGAGGAACTGAAAATGGAATTCGCCATTGTCATTTTTGTGTGAGCTTTACTCAGAGTGCGCGTGTGCTTGTATATGTGGAACTATGGAAGTATTGAAGAGTCAACGGGACCACGTATTCGTCATCTGTGGGGCCCTCTCGTTGAAGGCGATGTGAGAAATAGTAGTTTTTTAAGAATACGTACTTAAAAAAAATTTAAAAATTTATGTGTAATATTATTTTATTAAAGAATGTGTGATTTATAATAAGAGTTTGTTTGGTACGGCTTAAAATTCAATTAAAATTAAAAATATAACCGTTATTGGGTCTCATTCGTCTAATAAAAGTCCACAATAACGACTAATTTTTCAATTTTAATTCTATTTTAATCTCTACCGAACACGTCATAAGTTTAGAAAGTGAGATAAAAATAAATTATAATTTAATGAAAAATAATGAAGTCAAATCGGAGCCTTTTTTAAAATAATTTTATTTAGATAATTAACGTTCTAATTACATAAATATTGCTCCTAAAAAATTATCATAAATATTGTTTTGTAGTAAATAATATATTTATTAGTGGATGACAATTATAATCATGTCGTCCTATTTATTATTTGATTGTGTTAAATGTATATAATGATTTATATAATAATTTACATACGCATGATCTAGTGAGATACGATTGTGTTGAAATTTCTTCAACTGAATAAATAAAAAATGTTATCTGTAGTCGTACTCCGTGACATACATGTGTTTGTTAGTGATTTGGTATATTAATGTGGTGCGTGCATCAAATCATTAACCGTCACATGTATGTTACGTAGGGAGATTGCGGTGGTGAGTGACATCCCATCTGTATATTAACAATTTTATAAATTTATTATGTACAAGTAACATTATTCTTTATTATTACCACTTTATTCCTTGCTGCTTTAATTCTTCCCAATAAACATGAGATTTTGGTTTTCAATAAAACACATATATCTATCGACTTTTCTATTTTCTTCTCTTTTTCTCTCTAATTTATAACATTGTACTAGCATAATAGCTTGATTTTTTAATGTTTCAAAATCTAGTATTTTCTAGCTACGAAGAAAAGAAAAAGAATGTCATTACTTCATCTTCGTTCCAAAAGAAATTTCAATTTTAATTAAGCTTCGTATCGCAAAAGAACTCGATGAAAGGTAATAACTTATAATGCACGATCACATCCATAGTGGCCCAAATTCTATTTCTAAACTATCGTTTCAAAATACGTGCATTTTTTAGGGATGGCAACAAAGTGATAGTTGTAAAAGATGGTACATGCACATATTCTAATTAGGAATGGGAACGAGGTGGGTTGATCATTTCCGTCCCCCATCTCGTCGGGTATTTTTGTTGTATTACATTGCTTTGTCACCACACTCGATTAAAACGGGACGAAACGAGTTCGAGGCGAGGCAGGGGTTTCTCACCCCCCATTTATTTTTTTTATATATTTAGTTAATGAATATTATTACTTTTTTTAAATTTGTTAAACACAATTTTATTCTCTTTAAAAATGATGATAGATCTTATCTTTTTATTTGATTAAAAACTTAATTATGTTTCATGTACTCATTTTGTACCCGTTTCGGGACAACGACCTCCATCTCGTTTACTCAATTAGGAGAGTAATTCTCACCTCATTCGGGACTGGACATATGGGTATCGGATTGAATGGATTGTTTTGTTATTCCTATTCTAAGTTAAACTCTCCTCATCAATCATTTTTTTTTGAAAATGGGATCCATTTCATAAAATTGCACGAGGCAAGATTACAAGGAGGAAAACCTCCAACACATGCTCTCCTGAGAGAGATTGAGTGCACCAAAACAACATGGACATCTAAAAAACAATACGAGACTCAACACAACCAAAACAAGACGCAACACAATCACAGCCATCGAAAACCAACTGAAGTCAACGAAAACAACTTATGTGACTTTAGCAATCCGGACTAACCCGACCTAAAGCCAACTACGCACTCAGCATTTAAACACCACCACTCAGCAAAGCGGACGTTGTAAAGACTTCACAACCATCACACCCAACAACAACACATCAAACAAACACCAAAAAACCACCACCAAAAATCGAAAGACAAAACCAAACAGACCTCAAGCTACCTCCACCCTCAGGCAGTAACCCGCCCAAGGAACCACCACCGTCCGGCAGCAGTTAGCCCAAAGCTCCGGACACCACACCAGCACAACCGACAGACCAACCCGTCACCACCAAGGCCGACGTTGAAAACCAGCCAAAAAACGACCCACCGACGAAAATCCCACCACCAGCAGTACAGAAAGCCCCACCACACACCCCCACAAACGCCAGATCCACAGACCACAAACAACACGAGGACCTAGGCACGCCTACGAGCACCACAACCCCCACAAACGGACGTTGGCCATACTGTCCCCAGCCCTACCTCGGCTGCCTTTCGCTTCCACGACAGCCCCCGGAATGCGGCTGAACAAAACCCACCGCACGAACACTGATTGAATCAAAAGCCAGACCTCCACGACCCAACAGCCACAAACGAGAAAAAAAGCAAAGAAAGAAAAAAGGGGAGAAGGGAAGGAAAGAAGGGGAAGGTGGGAGCCGAAGCTCCCACCCTCCGACGATCGCACGAAAATTAAGGTTTCAGTAGTTAGAGAGAAAAAGAGGGAGGCAGAGAAAAATTAACTAGCATCCAATCACTCTCCTCATCAATCATGTATCATAATAATTTTGAAAGTGGTAATTCCCGTTTAAACTCATGTCTTTTTTTTTTTGTTTATGATAATTATTGAATATTCTTTGTGTCTTTAATCTAATAAAATATTTTTAGCTATTCTTTTACAAACTTTAAATCGATAATTTATTATTGCTCTTAAAAAAGCATAGCTTTGCAAATAATAATATTCTATTACAAAATATATCCGTAAAGAGTTAATGTTCCGAAATAACAATTTGTTGGTGTTCCCGAAGTAGCACAACACTATTGCTCTTGAATAGCACGATGTTACAATTTCGATATTTTAGAAAAAATATTGACTCGTTACTCTTGAATAAACAATATTGACATCATTTTTCAAACAAGAAAAATAATAATTATATTTTCTCGTGCTCTTGAAGTAACACATAAAATAGAATTCATTTATACGTGTCAATATTTCAGAAAAATATCACGTTTAATTTAGAGAAGAAAACGTATTTTTGGATAATGGTAGAACTTCCTCTTATTATGTCAACATTTTCTTATTGGAATCATAATTATTTGCACATAAATTTATTTTTTCAAAGAATGGGCTCAAACAAACCTTTAATATCACACTGACCAACTTTTCAATATCTTATGCAGGGGACCGATGTCACGAGTGAAACTAAACTGCAAACTTAGATCGAATTATAGAAACTAACTAATAAATTAATGGAATTTTCAGACCTGACCACTGACTGACGGTTATAGATGGCAGTGTATTCCAAAGAATAGGCAACTCGTTATCTTCTCCATTATCTCGAGTACAATGCAAGTCCTCTGCAGTCTGTTTACCAAAGAAATCAAACTTTCCATTATTGTTCCTCACGACGACAACTCCCCGGTAGCACCAAAAGCTGAAGCACCTCCCACCATGTACTTACTATTAAAAAATGAATTTACATTAGAATTACACATGATTGATTGATATTGAATCGATAACTAAAACCATCGATTAAAGTAAGATAACCAAATAATAATAAATCAATAACCATCATTGATTCATTATACCAATGGTGAGAGAAAAAAATTGAAAAGAGGGAAGAGAAAGGAGAACTATAGGATTGTGTGAAGGAAGTAGAGTAAACAGATGTGGTTGCGTGAGAAATGGAGTGAAGAGGCAATGGAAGGGAGAAAAAATGTCAGAGACGAGACATGGATACATGAATAAGAGAGAAGAAATGGTAGCGTAAATAATATCAACAATAAACAGTGGACGTTTTGTCACATATGAAACGGTGATATGTGAGAGGAAACTCGTGAATGAATAGTAAATGTATGATTCTCTCTTTTAAGAGAGTAGTGATAATGGTTGCACATGCGTAGCAATTGATAGATAATGCCAAACATACAAACCTTCAACACGAAAAAACATACAAACTAGAAAACAATATATAGCTCACATTTAATTTCATTGAAAAATTGAATTAAAATCTAAATTAAAATCAATAATTAATTTTAACATCACATCTCATGAGATCCACGATTTTTAACTACATTTCATCAACTTTCATTAAAATTTACTAAAAATCTAATTTTTATCTAAATCAAACTAGTTGGAGGCACGTGTATAGTTGACTATGTAATAGCGTTGGCTGATTTTTAGTTATATTTGAAGACATCACTAATTAAATTTTATTTAGCCAAACTTATTCAATAGAAAATCTTAAAGTTACAACAAAAAATAAACAAATAAAGAAAGAAGTTAGAAACAAAAGGGGAAATTATTCATCTTAAATAATCAATAAAATTCAATTCAATTTTAAAAAAAACAATACACTAACAAATTACAAAGATATTGTGGTTTCTTCTTTTT
>CAIGRO010067168.1:0-12083 GCA_903798355.1 Fraxinus baroniana
GGCAAACACCTTAGTTATAATACCCAGACTAGGAAAGCTTAAAAAAAATTTGACAGGTATTACTCATACCAACAAGGTGCACCTTCTTTGCCGGAAGTCCATCGTTAGAAACTCCACAGTTAAGCGTGCTTGGCTTGGAGCAATGTCATGATGGGTGACCCCCTGGGAAGTCTTCTCGAGGAGCGTGCGAGTGAGACCAAAGTATGCTAAAAAGATCCATGTTGGTACAATGGGGACAGTACGTCGTAGATCTAACGGTCGGGACAGCCCGTTAAGTGAGATCGGGTCGTTACAAATGGTATTAGAGATCAGTTGCCAGCCGGAAATCGAAAACTAAGTGCTATGAGGGACAAAGTGCTACGCCATAAGGCGGGAGCCACCTCTAGAATCCCAACGAACAACGGATCCTCAGATAGATCAAGCGCGACGAGGACGTTGCGAGTCTAACGAGGGGTGATTGTAATACCCAGATCAGGAAAGTTTAAAAAAGATTTGATAGGTACTACACATACCAACAAAGTGCACATTCTTTTCCGAAAGTCCATCGTTGGAAACTCCACAATTAAGCGTGCTTGGTTTGGAACAATTTCATGATGGGTGACTCCCTGGGAAGTTTTCTCGAGAAGCGTGCAAGTGAGGACGAAGTATGCTGAAAAAACCAATGTTGATACAGTGGGGACAGTACGTCGTCGATCTAACGATCGGGACAGGCCGTTAAGTGTGACCCGAGTCGTTACACCCATATTTGGTGCATATAATATAGTCTCACTGCTTGTTCCTAGGATTCTGGATTATAGAAAAATATAAAATCTCCATGTATGAAAATAAAGTTTTCCTTTTCTAGAAAAGGCTATCCAAAGAAATGTTTTTCTATCTCATATCTGCCCTTTATCCAACATTCTCATCTTTTGTTTTTGAAAAATCCAGGTTATGGAATTAGGGTATGGAAGAAAACTTTCTTTTCCTTGAAATATAATCAAAACAATTTATAATTCATAAAATGTCTTCTCCAATATTTTTCATTTCGAAACAAACAGAGGCATGTTTCTGTTTAAGAACTCATAGCATAACAATTTTCATTTGTGTTTTTCTAACTATTTTCCTGAAATAACAATGTTATTTTATACTTTAGCAATGCATTGAATCAAGATCAAAAAAGCAACCAGTGAAGGCAGGCTCAATGTGTCAACAAACTCGTAAACTCCATCCTAATAAGTAAAGAACAGCAATATTTAGCATGTAGATATGTCTACAATATGAGTATTACTATTTGTGCTGTATTAATATGTTGACAGAAGAAAATATCAATAGCCCCTAGAACTTACCCATTTCCAGTAAAATCAAAGCGAAATGCACTGATTCCTTCGTTTTCTAAAGCACTAGCAATGTTGACCATGATGTTGAACTCCTGCATATTAAATATGTGAGATTAATCCCACCATTAGGCATCACAACCGACTGAGACTCTACCTAAGCTATCTGTGGAATTTAAAAAAAAAAAAAAAAAAACTCTCCAAGATTTGTTCATATTTCAAGGGCAAAAACACAAAATAACTATTGCATGAGACGTCAATGACTTCATCTCTAGCACAGGTGATTAAAGTAGATTTGTATTTCCAGCAATCGTTCACCTATATTCATATTTTTTCCAGATTATGTACAATTGTGGTTGCCCTTGTTTGAATCATTAAGTTTATGCAACATAAATTTAGGATTATTTTGTTCAAACTGCAACTGCAGATTTAATTTTTACTGGAAATTTTTCTTTTTAGAACTTAAAACACATTTTAAATATTCATTCAGGAGGGTTAGATGAGCTGGACAATACAAACAAGTTTTCTCTGCCTCCAACTGTCTAGGTTTCTGATACAAATTTAGACTTTCAAATCTAAATATGGCTTTAGTAATAAAAATAAAAAAGACTACAATCCATGGTTAGAATTTCTCTGTGGTAACTGACTAAAGGTTATCTAGTCATTAGGTAAAGCTAGAGTTGCCTTCTAAGCACTTACATAAACTAATATTTGCTCCAAATATATTCTTTTCCAACATTAGTTGTGTCAACTGGTTAGCAACAAGCACAGAAAAATAGAGTTCTACCATGACTAAGGCTACTAGGACAGATTATCTGTGGATAATCTTGCCTTCTCAATTCTCAGGGGAAACACAAATTTATTGGCACTTCATAATACAACACGAAGATATATGTCAATGGAAGTGGTAAATTTGACGATTAAGGAAAATAACCCAACCAAAAGAACACACCAACCTTTGAGGATTGAAAACCGTGGCACAAAACTACAATTTCTGTAGATTCAGTCTCATGCAACACGCCCACAAGTTTTTCGTTATGCTTATTCAGTATCGTCATTTTCCAATGCTTAGCTGCAGAAAAATTGTAATTATTGCCTGGTTTGGTATCCACAAAGAAATCTAAAAATTTAATAAGTTCCAGTAATTAGTTTCTACATCAAAGGTGAGACCTTATGAACAAGATGAACTCATCTACGTGATACAGAGGGTGAAGGTATCAAATTTCAAGTAAACACTTCAATTTATTGAAGACCCAAAGTGGCATAGATTCAAACAAATTTGAGGTTCTTGACAAAATAAAATGACAACTATGCTTATTATAACAAACCAAGTAATTGAAGAGAAAAATTAAGTTGGAGATGGAGTAAAGGTGTAGTGAACTGGAAACATGACAGTTACGAATTCTATTTTAGTACGGCTTGATAGTGCTTCTAACAAATTTATTAATTATTCTTAGTTTATGATATATGAGTAAAATCTCCATCAGTTTGTTAATATCCTAAGAGATAAAGTCAACTCTCGATTTCTAGGGGTAGTCAAAGATTAGGATTTTTCTTAATTCAAATTTGTAGACTAGTTTCCTATTTGTGTATATTTTTATCTTATAATTAACTCTTTTAAATCGAAAAATGAAATATGAAGAAAATTGCATGAGCCATATTTGCGGTACATATAAACAAAGACAACGTGGACCAAAAAAGTATTGATGGCTTAGAGACAACTGGCTAGTGGAGCTTCATTCACTCATTGTATATCATGTACAGTACTATTCAAAAGAATGATATGCTCATAAAAATGTAGTCTCAACCACTGGAGCATATACGAATGGTGCTTTGACAAGAATGCACTAGATTACACAACTAGTACACACCACCACGTCTATGTTACACAAGAAATTGCATTGCTCAGGGATAGAAGAAACCCATCTTCTCAAAGCCATTTCTTTCTCGTTGACTACCGCATTAAATTTCCTGTTACAACGTCTACCCCTATGTTAACCTAGCATGAACGGTGTACCTTAGTAACTAACTATTAACATAGCACAAACCAAGAAAATCAAATTATTTGTATCTAGAGTTCAAATTACACTTGTTACACCTCATCCAACAACGCCCTAAAAAGTAGCCACATGACATCCACATAATGAACGAACTCGATCATTATGTGGCCAGAGGACTCGATCTTTCAAACATTGGGATTGAGTCAGATTCTATAGTGGTTATTTACTACATCCTTAGAGGAGAAGGAGGACCATTGGCTATTCAAGACATACTTCGACAGATCACAAACTTCGTATCATTCGACAGAGACAGAGTTTCCTACCTACATGGACGGGAATTAGATTGCAGATGCTCTTACTACAGAGGGTTGAAATCATCGACAATGTCAGATATATGGAGCAGGTGATCTATCTACCACGACATATTAGGGCACTCGTACAGATTGATAGCCATGTACTGTCGAGCATTAGAGTATGATTTTTTATTTTTTATTCTTATTTGTCATTTATAATTTATTTTCATTGTAAGGGAAATAATACTTCCTTATTTACTGATTTCATCATTTTCTCATTTAACCACTGTATTCCTCCGCCACAAGTAAAAAATTTTAGAGGTACCTCCCTCCTTTAAAAAAAAATAATAATAATAAGCAAACTAGTCCCACACTCATGTCTACGTGGTATTTTTGTCGAACCCCCATGAAGATGTCGAGCGTTCATAAAAAGGCTAAACCCTTGAGAAGGGGCCAAACTCTCGTGATGTGGCTAAACCTTCATGGACGAAGCGAGGCATTGCGAAGCGCTACAGGAATCTTCCGTACAAGATATTCCATAATTGATTGAAATAACCACTCACTGTAGCAATTACTCTATTAAGTCAAAAGGTAAAATCTAATCCTTACAAACTAGGCCTTAAGGCTACAAAAGGTTAAAACATTAAGTGAGCCTGAGCCTAAGATTGCCCGAATGATGCCTATGAGAAGGGGCTTCGATCGTTAAGATGAGGTCACGTGTCTATTTATCCAACAATTATTATTTCTCCTTTACTACCATAAAAACTCACATTTAGTGACAATTGAATGTAATGTAATTTTATACTCAACTATAAGGTTTCTCTCCCATTTTACGCAATACACTCACGGATCTGAATCCCTTTCCGTGGCTAACATCCTTAGCACGTCTCACACTCAAATATGACTTTAACTGTTGGAGTGCTCGCAAACGCCTCCCCCACCACTGGAGAGTTACATTCTCTAGCAATTTGTCCAAGTTTGCAAGAAAGAGACTACATGGAAATGAGTGGAACGGGGATCTTTTGGCCACGGACAAATTTTGGGGTCAACATATTGGCGAGGTCTAAAGAAATCACATTGTTAGCCACGAGAAAACCCTATGGAAAAAGCTTACCGAAAAGTGCTTCAACTTCCCCTTTAAAAAGGTTTTGTTCTTAAATAAAGAACGAGTGAAAATTTCAAAGGATGAAGGTTCTAAGTTTTCTTTGCTACTGGGTGTCTTAAGTCTTCCTTGAGAAAGGAGGATTTGAGGAGAAAATCTGTTCTAGAAGACCCCCTCTTTAAATAAAAGAGGCGTACATCCACCATGAGTGCAAGTGAAGAAAGGAATTCAAGGAGAACCAGAAGGTCTCGAAAGAAGAAGCCATCTAATTCCATGCCATCCATCGTCGACCTTATCACGTAGATGCAGTATGGTCCCGAGTCGCCTCATAAGAGGTGACGAAAATGACGCCAACATGAGGAATATAACATAGCAGATTTCCATTATGCAACCATCCTTCATACAAGTACAAGTACAAGCAGGTATGCATAGGCCCCAAAATATGACCTCTCCATTCTTTGGGTTCACAGGTGATATCATCATCCAAAAAGTAAAATTACTCTTGCAGCTTAGTTGGTGAAAGAGCCCAAGTTGCATATCACTTGATGTAGTTCTTATTTGTAGACAACATGGCAGCCCTAAAAGGTGGCCATACGGCAGCCACATAATGCGCGAACCAAGCTCACACTCCACGTCATTCTGCCCACTTAGCAATTTCGTCGAACCCCCATGAAGAGGCTAAACACTTGTGGCAAAGCTGAATCCTCATGGAAGAACCGAGACGATGCAGGAATTATCCTACAAGATTTTCCATTATAATTGATGTGACCACTCACTAGAGCAGCTACTCTACTAAATCAAAATGTTAAGTCCAGTCCTTCGGGCTGCAAACAGTCAAAACATTAAATGAACCACCTAGGATTGATAGAATAACGCCACGACAAGTGCCTCGATGGTCACATGTCTTTTCATCTAATGGTTAATATTTTCCTCAACTAGTATAAAAGCTCACTAGTGTCATTTGAATGTAATGCAATTTTATATACTCAACCATAATGTTGTACTCTCATTTTACTCTCTACACATTCCTGAATCCAAATCCCTTTCTACAGCTCACAAGTCACATCTCACACTCAAATATATATTCACAAGTAGACTAACTTGACCGTTGAAATGCTCGCAACCACCTCCCCACCACCGGAGGAGAACACATACTCTAACGGTTGTCCAAATATCAAGGAGGGAGGCTACATGGACGTGAGTGGAACTGAGATCTATTGACAACATCATCCTTTTAGATTTTGGGGTCAACAACACTTTTCAAGTATAGTATAAAAATGAGGAATTGGAGCCTAGCATTAAAATTTGAAATGATCCCGTTCCAATTTAAACGGAATTTAATGAATTCAAATTCTAAAATTCAATTCTCAGCATGCAAACGTAATGTTGACCGATAGCTTATCACGTATCAAAATCAATTATTCAATTACAGCCCCAAATATTTCAAAAAATTGGACAATAAAAGTCAACATCTATCAGTATGTAAACAACATTCACTATCTTCATTCTCCTGCCCTTAATATGAGTATTTTTCTAACTTCAGACATAATACAAATGCTTAAATTGGGTTTCAAGGATTTTTCTTGCCTGGGTTCTGAGCCATGAGACGATCCTTAAGAATTCAATGATGTAATTGCACGAACAAGTGAAGCGTACCTGTCGAAGAGTAAAATCTGGAGAATGGAAATTAAAAACAAAAACTAAGGAAAAATCATTCCTATATTTACCAAAAAATTAGTGATTATTTAATTCACGTAAAAGAACGAGGCGAAGTGCAAAGGATAGCAATCCCTTAAGTTCTTCGTTGCTAATCTCTCACACACACACTACGCGTACAAAAGGGAAACCAACAGAAATGGGCAAGAATACTCACAATATGTGGGGTCTGCACATTTTTTTTTTTTGTAAGGATAAATCTATTTGTACATAATAATCCCCTATCAAATTGTTGAAAATTTCTGCTTGAACCGAAATTATTTTGCTAAAATTTGTACATACACTCACGTGGGGATAGGCCCCATGTGAATTAAATATTGTCCAAAAGATGGGGCCCACCCCCATGTGTGTGTTCCATGATGTTTCTGGCAAAAAAAAAATTGTAAGTATAGACTTACTCCGAATTGTTTATCCCCTCTCACATGCATGTGTGCCCCTGAAAAAAAAAATCCCATGATGTGGTCCTCACCCCCTATTGTGAATAATAGGTTAGGGATTATGTAAAAAAATTAGATACATATAGCATGACCCTTTTTCGATACACAGTAGGGCCCATCCCCATTGTGAATTTTCTAGTGCATTTCTGTGGCTTGATTTCTGTACGAATGGTAAAAACATAATCCGAGGATCCAAAGAAGGAAACTATATTGTAGGATAAATTTTAGGATAACTGTAGATGTTCATAATTTTTGTACCTTAGGACTCCATCATGTGAGTCGGTTAGTCGAGGTGACTGTTATGTACCGTACAAAAATTATCTACCATAGCAAAACCCAAATTCCAATAGTATAGAGAAATTTC
Organism: Fraxinus baroniana; assembly: GCA_903798355.1. NCBI lineage: Eukaryota > Viridiplantae > Streptophyta > Magnoliopsida > Lamiales > Oleaceae > Fraxinus > Fraxinus baroniana. The sequence continues at coordinate 7,226 of CAIGRO010067168.1, forward strand.
AAGGCCTTTTATTTAAAAGGCCCAGTTAAAAAAATAATAATAATAAAATAAAATCAAAAATCAACATCCATCTTCCTTTTTCTCTTTTTTCAGTTAGATAATCTAAACCAATAAAAAGGAAAATAAAATTTGAAAATTACTAAAATGTCCTTACAGATATAAAAAAAAAGATATTAGGCCCTGTTTGATTGTCACATTTTCGATGGAAAATGTCACATTCGAGGAAAATGAATTCCACTTTGATCGTTTGACTGCAACGTGAAAATGAAAATCAAATTCTAGGAATGGCAACGGGGCGGAAATGGGATGGGTCGGTCATTCTCACCCCCGCCCCATCGAATATTTTTGTTACCTTACCCCATCTCCATACCCATTTAGGGCGAGGCGGGCCCCTACCCTATTTATTGCCCCATTTATTTTTTATTTATTTTATTTTTTGCTTTTATTTTTTTATGCCTTTACATTGTAAATATTATTATTTTGACAACACATGCATGTATACTAAAAGAAATAGGAACTATATAAATTGAAAAAATGAATCATACGATTCAAGACAAATTGTGACTCAACTCGGTGGATCGACAGGCTCCGATGTTGCTCAACTCAGCTACTATCTGATAAGAAAAGAGGTGACAAAATATATCAACTTATAACTCAGTGAGGGGATAGTTTAAGTATATTTTTCTTCCATTTATGCATATTTTCTGACAATTCTTACTCTTATGAAACTTTAAGAAATTCTAAAATTTGATAATACTCTTAAAAACTAAGACATGATTGCATCGTAATAATCCTTCGTTCTTCATTCTAAATAAGTAACTACAAAGTATAACGAATATAATTAATCTAAAATTTACGAAAATCTCTAAAGTCTTTTGTTGTTCAATACTATAAGCTGAAAGCTTTATACTGAAAACTGAATAATCTGAATTTTGTAATCATAAATCCAATAAGCTATGGAAATACTGAAATATCACACCAAAAATGTACCCCAAATAACCTTACTCATGTATCAATTAGTACCGATATACAGGCAAAGCTATTAAATTATGTAATTCTAGTCATACATGCACAGAGCTATAATTTGGTCATACACTATGGAAACATATTCACAATAGTGTACATCGAGTAAAATCGCAATGATTGATCATACACCGTGGAAACACATTCACACCAGTGCAGATCGGATAAAATAAACATATGATATCATACACTGTGGAAACACATTCACACCAGTGCAGACTGGGGTAAAATTACCTAAGTAGTTTCTGGTGGTTTTTAAAATGACTTTAAATATACTAAAATATGTAATATGAATATAACATGCTAGAAAAATGATTTCAATGAAGTGAATTTAACTTTAAAGGAACGACTATAAAATCTGTTTGATTCTAAAAATCATGATGTTAAACCAAGTATATGAAATAATTAACTTTCTGATATGATATAAATTTAATAAATATGTATTTTTGAAAAATAAGCTTTCCACTCACTCAAAACAAGCTACAATCTAAGAAGATGTGTAAGATTTTTCAATCTCTTCGTCACCACCTAAAATACCATAGAAGATAACTAATTTAAACACTATCAAATCAATGAACCTCTAGTATCTAATGCTATAATACTTCAACTAAATTTTCTCGATATTTGAATAAATCTCCCAAATTATTCTTTTAATCAATTAGAACTAATTACACTTTCTAGCCAAATTACTAATAACTAATTCATCAACATAACCTTCATTCCAAGAATAAATGTAACCATCCACTTCAATCTAGTGGCAACTAGTAACTATAATTCAACCAATTAAATTTTCATCTTGATTCATAAATTTCATAATTCCAAGTAAATATTTCATCATCACAATCATATCCACCAATATCCTTCGTTCAAAAATTCCAATAAAAATCCTAGGGTTTGCCCAAAAATAAAATTTGTTACCTTGGTTCACTTGGAAGCTAACCAATCAAGAAGCTTGAACTATAAATCATAATCTTTTCCCTAAAATTGAAATTTTCGGACCAAGTTAAAACCCTAGACATCTAACAAAATATTTCTCCACTTCTAAAGAAAATGACGAGAATAAAAATGAAATTCAAGTTTAAAATACCCGTTTTCTTGTTCTCCTCCTTTCTTCTCTTCTTCTTCCTTCGCTTCTTCCTTTCTTTCTCTGTTTCTCTCTTTTGTGGCTTCTGTGCGAGTGTGGAGAGAGTAAATGGGAATGAGTTTTGAGATGTCTATATAGTTGGGTTTTTTGCAAAGGAAGTCCCTCAACTTCAAATGATGTATAAGTAAGTCCCCAACTTCAATTCCAATCTATCTTACACCATCATATATTTTCAATTATAAAATAAGTCCCAATCAAATAATTTACTTCAATTAAATCCCTATTTGACCTTGACTTTGACAATTCAACCCCTGCCTTTTGACTAAAAATATGGGATGTAACAGGATCACTAGAGCTAGTGCTATTATTCTTTTTGAAATGTAAAATAAAAACTACAATAACCCAAGACAACCAAATACTTTCTTAGTGATAATATTTCATTATTCACAAGAAACATTCTCCTACAAGTTCAGTACTTCTCTTACCAAGAAATGGCAATATTGCTCTTACTTTGAAATCTCTAATCTCATTCTTCACCTTACATTTTAAATCTTCTATTTTTAACCCAAAACTATTTGGCAGAATTCTAGCATGAATGAAGGGATTTTGAATAATGGGTTACGACAATGGAAGGTATATTTTCACAATGACAAGGATGCTCGAAAAAAAGATATTTTCTGCTTGATCAATGCTTTTATTACTCTTGCCTCTATCGAGAACCAAAATGAGTTTCTTTCGAGAAGAATGCACATTATTGGGTCAATTTTCGATGCTGATCACAAGATAGTTTTTAATGTATATTGGATCTTTTTTTTTTTTTAATGTATATTGGATCGTTAGAGCTAGTACTAGTATTTTTTTTTTTGGAATGTAAAATTATAACAACACAAGACAACCAGATACCTTATTAGTGATAATGTTTTCATTATTAACAAGAAATATTCTCCCACCAGTTCAGTTTTCCTTTCACCAGGAAATGGCTATATTTCTTTTACTTCAGAATCTCAAACCTTATTCTTCACATTACTTTTAAAATCTTTTGTTTTTAACCCAAAACTATTTAGTAGAATTCTTGCGTTGAAGGAATTTTTAAATAATGGGTTACGATATTGGAAGGGGTATTTTTTCAATGAAGATGTTGCCCAGAAAATGATATTTTCAACTTGATCAATGATTCGATTACTCCCGCCTCTATCGAGAACCCAAATGAGTTTCTCTTGAGAAGAATGTAGATTATTGAGCCCATTTTTTATGCTGGTTCACAAGCCCCAACAAAACCAGCCAAACCCAAGTAGAGATCAAACCAGATTACAAGAACCCCAAATAAGAATCCGGAAAGAATTGTCATCCGTGGTTGCAAAGATCAGGCATGTGAGGATGAGATTTCTGTAGAGAAGTTTCAATGAATTCGCTAATCAACTTGAAAAGGAACGTGATGAACATGCTCAACCAGTAGGGGAAAGTTTAGAGGAACTTGCTAATCAACTTGAAAATGAACTTGATGAACATACTCAACTGATCAGATTCTATAATGTTAATGTGCTAGACAACAAATCTACGGAGCAAGGTTTCAAGGAATTTGTAAATCAACTTGAAAATGAACTTAATGAACATGATCAACCGATTGGATTCTACACCGTTAATGTGCCCGACAAGAAATCAAACAAGAAATGGAAGGCTAAGGTTTCAAAAAAATGCAGATTAGGGAAGCAATCAAATTTTTTTAAAAGTTTTCTGATATATATTTGATATCTAGCGCTAGTGCTATTATTCTTTAGCAACAAACATTCCCCCAACATTCCAGCTCTCCTCTTACTAGAAAATGGCTAGACAATGTCAATGTGCCAGACAACAAATCAACGGAGCAAAGTTTCGAGAAATTTGTGAATCAACTTGAAAATGAATTCGATTAACATGCTCAATTCGACGAACATTTTCTGATATATATATTTGATCACTAGACCTAGTGCTATTATTCTTTTTGGACTGTGAAAACTAAAATAACACAAGGCAGTTAATTACCTTATTAGTGATAATATTTTATTATTAACAAGAAATATTCTCCCATCAGTTCAATCCTCTACTTACCAGGAAATGGCTATATTGCTCTTGCTTCGGAATCTCGAACCCTATTCTTCACTTTACATTTAAAATCTTTTGTTTTTAATCCAAAAAAAATTAGCAGAATTCTTGTATTGAAGGAAGGGATTTTGAAGAATGGGTTATGACATCGGAAGGGGTATTTTTGCACTGAAGAGAATGTCCGAAAAGTGATATTTTCTACTTGATCAATATTTTGATTACTCATGCCCTTTTCAAGATTTCAAATGAGTTTTTTTTCTCGAAACCCAAGAGAGATCAAACCAGATTTCAAGAACCCCAAGTAACACTACAACAAAAAATGCCTACGGAAAATGGAAGGCTAAGGTTTCAAAAATATGCAGATTAGGGAAAAAATGGAGATCAGGAACATTGTTTGAGGTAGACCAGAAAATGAGAGTAGGGAAAATGGAAAAGGCATCCATTTATATGAATTCAAATTGAAAGTCTCAAAAACAAGATTTAAGGAAGGAAATCAGCAAATTCAGAGAGCCAAAAGAAGAGTGCATGTTTTGGACGTGTAGGAAATCATCCTACCAACATTGTTGTGTCGCGATGGCAAACCAAAGGGTTCGTGAGTTGTATGATGAAGATACAAAAAGCAAGGATTTAGGAAGCAATCAAAATTTTTTAAAAGTTTTCTGATATATA
>CAIGRO010067192.1:0-10681 GCA_903798355.1 Fraxinus baroniana
AACAAGTATAAAACTAAATTTAAACTATATAAATGAAGAATTTTTAAGAATTTAATCAACGTGTCGATGACGTATTGTGTCTGTACTTTTTTTGAAAATCGCATGTCGGACACACGTGTTTGTGTTGGTGCATCATAGTTTGCAGGTGTTGGCCTATTTAGCTCGCAGTTTCTTGCAGCAACTTCTACAGTATTAGCTTACTGGTATGGAGGGAAGTTATTATCACAAGGTTTAATATCTCCAGAGCAACTTTTCTAAGCCTTTCTAGCACTTCTATTCACTGCATATACCATTGCAGAAGTCGGAAGCATGACAAAACATTTGTCAAGAGGAAGTAATGCTGTTCGTTCAGTTTTTGCAATCCTTGACAGAGAGTGAGATTGATCCAAATAACTCATGGCAAATGGATGCAATGAAGAATGATATTAGGGGCCGTGTGGAGCTAAGAAATGTGCTCATTGCTTTTCCATCAAGACCTGACCAGTTGATACTAAAGGGCCTCAACCTTAAAATCGGATCAGGAACCACTGTTGCATTAGTTGACCAGAATGGTTTGGGGAAATTGGCAATTATTGGACTCATTGAAAGATTTTACGTTCCAATTAAGGGATCAGTGTTTATTGATGATGAGGACATAAAGGAGTATAATTTGAGAACCTTGAGTTCACACATTGAGTTAGTCGGTCAGGAGCCAACGCTCTTTGCAGGAACCATAAATGAGAACATTGCCTATGGGAAACAGAATGCCACAGAAAAAGCTGCAATGCTCTCTAATACACATGAATTTTTAAGGTATGGAATCTTTAAAACTTTTTTCCCAAAAGAAATATTTTATGCGAAGAGAATCTAAATCAAACACTCGTAATCTTTTAATTTATTTACTTGATGACAGTGGAATGAAAGATGGATAAGAGACCTGCTGTGGAGAAAGAGGAGTTCAGCTATCTGGAAGCCAGAAACAAAGAATAGATTTGGCTCTTGCAATATTGAAGGATCCTACAATCCTGCTGCTGGATGAAGCAACCAATGCTCTTGATAGTGTATCAGAAAGCATGGTTCAAGAAGAACTAGAGAAGATGATGGGTGGTCCAACATGCATAGTTGTGGCTCATCGATTATATACAATACAGAAATCTAATACCATTGCTATGATCAAAGAAGTCTACTCTCAGTGGGAAATAGTGGTGCCTATTATTCGCTTGTTAAACTACAAGGTGGAAACTCTCCTACCAGTAAAATGAAGCAGTTAGATCTAAACTAGTTGATTTCTCAAATACATGTTTCCTGTACTTAATCTCACCTGAATTTTTGTAATATAGAGGAAATCATTACTCTTTACACTAGCAGTTCTGGTGTGGAGATTTTCTTAAGCTGGCTTACTATATATATTGCGAGCCTCCAAGCATGTAAGATGTCATCTATTCTACTGTAGAACAATCTATTGTCGGATTTTCAAACTTGAAGTCAAATTTGGATACTAAAATTCCATCCATATGAAGATATCCTAATGAAATCCATTATATTAACAGTATTAAGCAAAGCAAAATCTTCTCCAATTATAATCATGAGAATGCGCTTATTATTCCATTTTCCCATGCTTCTACAATTCACATTAATAGCTCATTCCTTTTCTTGGATATAGGCAGAAAGGTAACCTCCACACAAAATCATTACTATATGTGGGCATTCATTTCGAAAGAGTACACTGCTAGAAAACAAAGAACCATTATACTAAATGTCAACCCAACTGTAAAGCTAAAAGTACATGCCCTTCCATTGCTAAATTAAAATAGTAAAATTCATGAAACTGAAGTAGCAGTATCAATACCGAAACAGAATTTGTACTCAAAATAAAGCAATTAGGACACCATAAAATAAGCAGCAGATTAGTCACATATGGTCAGAGTTAGTGCGCCTATAATTTAGTGTGGTGACTTCTTTCTTGATTTTCTCACAAAAGTCGTTAACACAAATTCAGACAAATTGGAGTGGAATTTGGCATCGTTTAGGCAAGGAAGCATGTAGATTATTAACTAAAAGACCAGAGCTGCAAAGCCTCAGCAGCACCTAATATAATCACCACCATTCGCAGTCATCAGGCATGTCGAAAAGGCTGTTTCCCTGAGGAAGATGGTGACGAATCGAAATGGGAAAGGAAGGAGTATGGCTTGAATTGGAAAGAATTCAAGAGAAATATGTGAACTTCTTTTTACAATACTACAACCAATTCATAATTGTCTAAGCTTTTATGAAAGCTTGAGTAAGAAATACAGGGTACCACGTGTTTGCGTCTGCCTCAAACTATCTCACGATATCCTCTACTCTATAATTTTGGCCAGCAGTAGTCCCTCAGACCAACTTTAGATGCAATAGAAGAAGAACCAAGTTGAGTGAGTTGAAACTGATTAGTCCAATCTAGCGACAAGAACAGAAGCAGCAGAATCAGTCTTTATATAATAAGTTCACGTTTCAAATGGAACCCGGAAATTGTTAAATATGGGATTAAACACACAACTATTTGAAAGAACCTCAAATCATAGAAGATTCTAGCCATGAATTAACCAAACAAAATATAAGATTTACAGCAAAAAGATTATCAAGAAAGTGAAAATAACCACCACAAATTCCAGTCTCAGCCTATGGCTCCTCTGAAGCGGTGCGTTGGACTTGAGTTTAATACCCTTCTTATTCTTTTTCTTACCAGAGTCGTCCACCGGTACATCCGCCTTCACAATCAGATTGTGTCTCTTTGTATAAAAAAACAAGATCTTGAACTTCAATCTAGTAGCCAATCCCACTCTAAAAGCCACCGTGGAACCATTTGAAACAGCCTCAAAAGCTGCCACCCACGGCACTCCGTTGGCCTCCAGCAGCGCTCTCCGGTCAGTGTGCTTACCGTGACCCTGGTAGAACCCTGGCACTGTGTAGGTGGCTATAGGAAAACTATAATTTTGACCATAGAAAAAGGTGAAATTTATGGGATCATAGCGGACGCCTTTGTCTTTCATCCCATTATCAAGCTTGATGACAAAGAAAATGGTGTGGTTGTTCCTGGTGGTAGTGGAGTTGTCGGTTTTGTTAAGTGAAGGAACCAAAAACTGCTGTACAGAGCAAGTGGGCTTTGAGGTACGTAAACTTAGCCACATGAAGAGAGCTGTTAATCCTGAGGTGAATATGAAGCTGCAGCAAGACTTGCCACGTCTTCCGCCGTCGCCGCTCTCCGCCATGCCGGGAAATCTACTCGCGGTGGAGCGATATATGTAGTGGAAGTAAACAGGAACTAGAGCAGAAGAACGGAATCTCTTTGGGTGATGGCTTTGCAGACTTGCAGTGTATCCAATGTGGCAGGTGAAAGTCAAGCAACGACATGATTTAGTGAGTCTTTTTCTGTATTTCAATTTCAATTCAATTCTTCAATTAGACAAACAAAGGAATTCCGTGAATTACGTGGATGTATTACGTGTACGATTTGTAATTGCTACCATTACAGGCCTGCTTCCCAGGCCCCTGCTGCCAGGTTATACACGTGGAGGGCAGGGGTCACAATTTTTTTTTTTATTTTTAATACATTGGGTGGGAAAGAATTATTCTGTTAATGAAGAATTATTCATAAAGGTATAAAGCTCGACGAAGAATCGAGGTAAGAAATTTGTATACAGATACTTGTATAAGGTTAGGGCCTAACGTAGCACATTTCAAGCCTTACAAGATTAGCGTGTGTAATGAAATAATAATTTTCTCTCTATTTTTAATATTACGTTAAGTATTATAGAAAAAAAATTATAATAATATAATTAAACATTCCTTGAAAATTTATAGAAACTTTACATAAAAAGTGAATATTTATTGAATTTATTTCTTTTAAGTTTCAAAAATCTTCTAAAATTCAAATACGAAAATATCAATTTCCATAAAGAGTGCACACCTTTTTATTTATTTATTTTCTTGTAAAAAATTATTTCATTAAAAAAGGTAACATTAATTTACTAATTAAAAAAGTAAAATTTAAACTTCAACAGATCATACTCTGGTTTTGTTGTGGGTGGTAGCAAACGTCAATTGGCGTCTACATATTTATGTTTTCGCACGCGCTTCTTTACTTTTAAGTAAAACAATACTTATTTTTTCAAAATCATTTATTATAGAAAATAAGGGCAGCCAAACGTGCATTACACTTGATAATTTAGCTGGCATGATTGAAATCTAACCCATCTATAATTCAATCATGCTTGGCGTAAACTCGGTATACACCAAGTTTGACCGTTTGCCACATGTCAAATTGTCATTTGACAATTTCGAAAAAAAAAAAAGATTACCCTCCAACAATTTTTAAAACGGAGGCAATGATGTACACTTCGAAGTGCACAAATGGCATTTCCCCAAGACCTATTACAGAGTCTTTTACCGAGTGGAATAGGAAAAGCAATTCAAAATCCAAATTCAATGATCTCATCATTGCTCTCAATACAGTCATTTTACTCATAATTTCTGGATAAAATCACACCCAATTTCAACCTAGATAATCTATTTGGATAACATTATGATTTCCTTAAAATTTAAGGATAAAAGTCAAACATTAACTTTTGAAATGCAAGTGATGCAACTATAATATTATCGAAACAATGACACCACCAAATGTCTACATTCGAAATTTGCATTTTTGAGTACCTTTATCAAAAAATTGTTGGCAAAGGGCATTGCATTGAAAGGTGTTTAGGTCTAGGAAGAAGGGTAAAATTACACAAATCATAGATTGTATCTCTAGAGGAAAAGGAAGCACATTACTCATCATCTTTGTATGGATACTCCTCGGGAACTTGCTTCAGAAGTTTCACCTGCAACTCAAATGCATCATCCCCTCTAAGCATATCTCGCAGCCATGTGACTTCAGTTTTCATTGACACCTGAACAAAGAAAGTAAATTGCATGTCGCCTCGGTTTGTGCTCAATATGTACACAAGGTTATTCTAACATGGTGGAGCTATTCATCGTTATCAATTAACAACAGTAAAAAATTATATCATTAGAAAATGCCAGGCAGAAAAAGATTAACCTCGAGCATCTTTGAGCAGACGGATTATGCTGTCTCCCCCCCCAAAAAAAAAAAAACAGATACATGATTCCCCCTTCTCTCCCAGCTCTCTCCATACTAAAGTTTTTTATATCATGATAAATAATTTTAATTGGGAGAAGTTCAACAATCAACATATTAAATGGCACATTTCACAATAACAAAAGAAATTCTCAATCATGTAATGAAATAAACAAATTTATGAAAATGCATGTAGCAGATGCCCACTCCAAAAACATCATTTTTTGGTCGAAGTTGCTTTTCTTTTTGTCTCACTCACTTTCTTTTTTCTGTAAGAGTTTGGGGAATATCCACATTCATAGGTCCAAGATCTACATCCATTAATTGAAAGGTCCGAATAATCAATTCTGCAATTAGTTGTTAGAATTAAAACAAATTATCAAATCATATATTAAAAAAAAAATTATGAAGATGCATGTAGCAGATGCCTACTCCAAAAACAACATCATACATAGTAAGGATAAGGCGTTCCTAGAGGAGGGACAGCTCACCATCTCGAGAGCTCCTCTGATAACTCCACTTAAGACGTTGCAATAATATAGACCTTGACAGGTATCAGGAAGCTCAACAAAATCTACAAGAGGATTATCTTCCAATATTATACTGCAGGTTGTTCCTTCAGCATCCCAATTGGAGACTGAAGCAGTAACTCCCAGGAACATTTTGAATCCTACCTGTTCATATGACATCTTAATAATGTCCTTAATGAACCAAACATTCCAAAATAGATGCTCAAAAGGACAATTAATAAAGAAGAACCATTTCAAAATAATTTCGAGCATGTTTGAGCCCCATTTTTTATTTATTTTTAAAAATGCATTTTGGAATAGTGATTTGATGGAGAATGTGTGGTTAATATCGTGGGATAGGATGTCAAATGGAGAGAGACAGTGAATGCATAATCAACTTGAAACTGACAGTATGCTTGCAACAACTCAATATTTCTAAATGTAAGAATGTCAAATGGAGAGAGACGGTGAATGCATAATCAACTTGAAATTGACAGTATGCTTGCAACAACTCAATATTTCTAAATGTAAGAACTTTTTCGCCCCATCCATTTCGTTATTCAAATACTACTGGAAGGAATATTCAAACATTTTTTCCAACCTAGTATACACATTGTCCAAAGGCATTCAACTACACAAAGTTACTAGACCCTGGCCATATGAAGTGAGTTCTAGTACTGTATATGGGTAAAATAACCAAAATGATATTTGTCACGGTTCAACTTTCGAATTACAAAACTAACAAAATGATCTACTAAGGAGATAAATGCTACATGGACATAGTCAATTGATGAGGATACATAAAATATTTTGGCATTCAATAAAAAATGTGCTTATAAACTCTAGGAGTGGAAACACTTTTTTCGAGACTATCAGCTCTCAGGGCATATTTGAGAACATATGCAGTTATTTGTTCAGACAAAGTTGCTATATTGTCCTGGGCGGAAAGTTCTAATGTTATCCTCTATTTCCAGCAACATCAAGTGGCTTTATTAACATACAATAAGATGTTCATAGTTCCTGCCTGTATCTTTTATACAAAATCTATGTGAGCTGATTCAACATCCTGCAATTTGGGGCAATATTACAGACTCGTCTAGAATTCAATAAGCTGTTCTTAAGGGACCAGCTATCCAATATTACAGACTCACAAAGCTTCCCAGGCATGAGTCGGGAGAATTTAAACATTTAAAACAGAAAATGCCTGAATTCAGAAGTCACCTTACAGTGTACTAGCAGATGATTATGACACCAATTGATTTAGATCCTCTTTATCTCCTAAAATCACTTTCTTTGGAAAAGATGTAAACTCCCCTTTTAGTTACCAAAAATAGAAGTACCTGACTGGGATAAGAACACTCCTATTGCATTCCAAGTCATTAATTGATTAGTAACAGATCGACCTCGTATAAAACGCAATGCCTCTTATCTTTTTTTTTCCCCCTCTAAAAGACATGATAAGATCATGCTGCAATTTATCTTTACTTTTATCTCCTTTTCCAGGTTACTGATACTGAGGCCCAAATTCTGTACCGTTCTAAAACTACAATCCAAAATTCAAAACAGCAGAAATTCCTAAACTTAATCCAATATAAAAGTGAACGGTAACAAATCTGAACAAATAGTACGAGTACACCACCTTGGCAATGACTTCAGCTGTTTCCTTAAAATCGACACATCTCGACACATTAGATTTCGCAAGAAATTCATCCACTAGCCGGATCCCAATATTATAGCCCCTGCAATAAACAAAAGTACTCGAAATTCAAGACAGAAATACCACTTCAGGTAATCATATAATAATGAAAAACAAGTTTATTTACTACAAAATTCTCAAGATCATAGCTTTCAATAAGAATTTAAATCAATTGAAAAATCAATCACATTTGATCGAGCTGTTTGTTGACCTCCTCCACCTCTTCCAGATCGGTGAGCAGCTGACGCACTATAGCACCATAAGTCAGAGTGAAGAGCTCCGCATTCTACGAATATTTTACAACACTAATTAACCAAGTTTACACCAAATTGCACGGTACAGCGATTAGGATCAAACAGTATAAATTAGGGTTGATTGTTTTGAGAAATTACACTTACCACGCGTTCAACGCTAGCGAAAATAGCATCGCCGGACCTTGGAGCAACGGGAGCCATGGAGAGAATTCAAATTTTTTTTTGCTTTAGTAGCTGTGAAATTGAAGATCCGAGTGATAACAGAGTCTCGATGAAAGTGATGAACGGGAACGCCTTTTCAAAAAGCGCGTGGCCGTGAACTGAAAGCGTGATGCGGTGCATAAATCGCTATTTATATTTGGTGCGTCATTCCGTCAATTATTATTGATTTATTTATTATTCATCAAATCTCTTTTTATTTAAACATTTTAAATTTTTAATTATTTTAAGTTTGCTAAAAGATGATGAAAGTCGGTGAGTTCGATAAGTGGATAAAAATTGTGGATTTATTGAAATGCATAATAAAAAATGAAATTTCATCAATTTTTTAACAAACAAAAGATTTACCATACAGACGCTTGCTTGGTATACTCCATAATATTTGCATTCATGTGAAGTCAATATTAATTGTAATCACATATTTCATGAAATTCACAACTTTTGAATCACACATTGCATTAACTTTTATCAAAATTTTATTTTATTTCCACTAAACAAGGGCTAAATTTGGATAACCCAATTGAAATTTAATTAAAATTTCAGTGACCAAAAAAAAAAATTAACTTAGATTGTACACAAATCGAAATTGTATGACTTAATTGTTCACTAATATAATTTTGTCACGTAGATAGTAAATGTTCTGCAACAAATAAAAACACAATTTATTTAACGAGCTATCATTGTCTTATTTGTTTACATTCCGCAAACTGCTTATTCAAAAACTAGTCGAAATAAAGAAATTTGGAACAAGATTATTATTATTTTCACGCACAATCCTTATTTCTATCTAACAAAAGAAAAAAAGAGACATAAAATGTTACTAGAAAGTGGTTCTTCATTCATCACACGTCTTGTGCAAGTTCCCTTTGCTCGAAGGTTCCTTGTACCTCTCCTTGACGGATTCGACTTTGGAATCGCCCGTGGTGGCCTCCTCGATGCCATCTTGCGCCTTCTCTATCGTCTGACTAGCAACCCCTTGTCGGCCCTTCTCTTCGGCCACTCTTTTGAACTCCTCAGCTATCGATGGAGCTTTCTCCTCGGTGCCATGCCAGTGGCCGAATCTCTAGTGCATCCAATAATCAAGCAGCAATTTATAAACTTTTCAAACGGAGGTTAAATAAGCATGTTTCACTTATGCATAGGATATATAATCTTATTGTTACAGTGGAAGACTTAACGATACATTCAAAAAATAAGGGAACATGTGTCAACACATAATTGAACAGTTTAAAAAAAAAAAACAAAAACCAACCAGGTTCTGCCACCCCACCCTTGTCAAAAAGCTCATGCTCAAGGAACATTATTCTAGGATGTATTTGATATGTCCAAATCTAGACCCAAATAAGTAATATTTGGTACTTGTTTATAATCTAATTATATATAAACATATTCACCATAAATTTTCGTGGGGTCCATAAAATTTTTTTATTTATTTTATAATATAATTTAATCCGAATATGAATAACTTCCAATCATGCTAGCATTTACATAATCCAAGAGCCAAGAGGGCTAATCACAAGGTGAATTCGCTCGCCAGTACTAATCTTCAAATAAAGTAACGAAAACTCGAACCCGAACCCGAACCCGAACCCGAACATGAACATGACAGATATCTTTTATGGTTAATTAATCAAGTTTTCCTCAAGTTGGCTTACGATATATCAAAAACATCATAAGAAGAATCAAAAATAATCTGGTACAACTAATAAACGGACTAATAAGAAGCATAAAATTGGATTATAATTCAAAACAAAAGTACTTTTAATCTAAAGATAATTACAAGTAATTAATTACCTTTACGGACATGGGCGCATATGCAGTGAGACGTTTCATTGTTGATGCCTGTGAGGAGGTGTAGAGGGAAAAAATATGGCTTCCCATGATTTTATTTTCAGTGCAAAAAGAGGAAATATGTTAAAAGAGTCAGACGAAGAAGAAGAAGACGACTTAAAATAGATAAAAATTGGATAACTGCTTCAACTTTGGGTGTCTAGACACGTGGCAGCCCCACAGAATTGCTGTCTTATCAATATCCATGCAAATATACATTTTTTTATTCATTGATTATGAATTTGTGGAGCCCAGCCATCTTCGACGGGACGTTTATATGAAACATGTCTTTCCATCATTAATGTGACTCATGTGACCCGCTGGCCTCCGATGAATGGCGTTTGTTGTAGATTAAAATTAATTTTTTTTAATAAATTGTGATATAATTTTTTGAAATGTTTGATTGAAAATTTGTGAGATTCATAAAAGATATGATTAATATTGACTGTTTTATTTTGATTTGTGTGATCGAATTTTAATGGAAAATTATAAAAAATCAGGGTTTTAAAAATTGATTTTAAAAAATTAGGTTGAAAGTTTAATTATTTAAAAATCAGGTATTTTATTTTACATATAAAACCCCAAATTTATCCAGACCCTAAATCATTTCTCTCAACTCCCCCTCCCCCTCCCCCTCGTCTCTCTGCGCCGGCAGCGTCCCTGCTGCCCCCACAACGCTGCTGCCCGACAGCGTCGCGCGAAGCTGCTCCGTCTAAAGCAACGTCGTGCGATGCTGTCGTTCCAAAGCAACAGTCAGTGTGTGTATGTGTGTGTGTGCGCGCGCGCTACCATGTAGTGTGTGTGCGCGCACGCGAGCTGCAGTTTAGTGTGCGTGTGTGTGTGGTAGTGGTGTTTGCCGTTCAGTAGGTGTGTTTTTAATTTTTGTTGTGGTGGTGGTGTTGTGGTACAGATGTGGTGTGGTGGTGATGGCGGCGGCAGCAGGGTGAGGGTGGTCAAAAGTGGCTAGAGTTGTAGTGTTGGTTATTTGTGACCAAGTACGTGGTTATCCGTGACCAAATATTTAACTGTGACCTAAAAATTTGACAATGTATGATCGAAAAATAATCCATGACCAACAAAT
>CAIGRO010067194.1:0-16209 GCA_903798355.1 Fraxinus baroniana
GTGTGATCGGAAGAGTGGTTGTCGCTAAGTTTTTTGGTTGCGAACGGTGACCGATTTTATGGCTATGGGGGTGCATTTGGGAGCGGCGTGAGGTAGGGGTAGTGGTCGGATTTGTTGGGCGGGTGAGGCCGATACCGGTGGTGGTGATACTCGGCAGCCTAAGGGGCGGGATGGTGGTTTTTTGGAGGTGGAAGTCGGCGATAACAGAGATGGGAAGATTCTGGCGGTTGGAGATGGGGGCTTAGGTGCAATTATGACAATTATCTTGGACTGATTTGCATTTAAAAAAATGTTGAGGAGCATATTGCAATTTATTCTTTATTTTTCTTTTCTTTTCTTATATTTTCTTTTTATTTATATAGAAAAGTATAATTGTCATTTTATGTTAAAAATTGGTGAAAATTACGTTTTGCGCTAGAAATTGCAAAGGTAGGGACGTTCTGCACCAAAAAATCAAACGTATGGACGTTTTCCACAAAACCCGTCATAGGTAGGAACGTTTTACGTCAATTACCCTAAAACAAACATGCAACCGAAAAGTGGGCAACAACCTAACAGAGTACTTGTGATTACCTTTCTCCAATCTACAAAGTCAATAAGATCCTCATC
Organism: Fraxinus baroniana; assembly: GCA_903798355.1. Classification (NCBI taxonomy): domain Eukaryota; kingdom Viridiplantae; phylum Streptophyta; class Magnoliopsida; order Lamiales; family Oleaceae; genus Fraxinus; species Fraxinus baroniana. The sequence goes on from CAIGRO010067194.1 coordinate 610, forward strand.
CATAGTTTCTTCTGCAGCAACACGCAGTATCTTCTCTCTTTCTGTTTGTGTTGGCCGCTGAAGGTGAAATATCCTATCCATTCTACCAGGACGCCGTAGTGCCTCATCTATTTGTTTGAGATTACGAGTAGTAGCCATCAAAACCACCCCATCTTGTTTCTCAAACCTGAAAAGGACACTCATGTTAACATAAAAACAAAATGATTAATAAGACAAAAGAAGATTTTTAGTTGATTTTGGAGTAAAAAAAAAAAATCTAAAAATCATACAGGTAAGACGTTTTTACCCAACTTCCAGAGCAACAAGGCGATGCGAACTATTAAATAGTCTTTCAATTTTGAAAATAAAGCATACTCTCATGCAAACTTGGTAGGCCTTAGGAGCTCTAAACCCATACATGTAACATGCATACCCAAATAATCAAGAGTCAAGACATTCCATGGCACTGTTGCCTATTCTAGAATAGACAATAGTAATGCTACGTGAACCCCTTTTTTTCTCTCTCTTGAACATTTTGACATAAGAATATGAGTAAGAAAATCTACACCCCAGCTTAAGCTATGAGATGGAATGTTGACACATGCAAGTTGCATTTGACATATTTACAACCTGAGTCAAACAAACGGAAATTCCCTTCTTATCTAAAAGGAAAAAATGCACTCACAGCATTAAACCAATAGGATGTCCAGTCCTTCATGTTGAGGACAAGTTTGAGGTGGAGACACTTTATTCATGTGACTGTGAGAAAGTCACCCAAACCAAGCAGGATATATTGTTTAAAGTCAATGCATCAATTGAATGAGTTCAAGAATGAAAGCAAAATCAATAACTAAAGCAAGAGAGGTACACATGAGGAACCTTCCAATTACTAGTTTGGCCCCTTAAAATGATGCCATAGTTCGTATTGACAAATCATTTTTGTATACTCTTCAAATCTAGTATGGATATTTCAGTAATCAACGAAGGGGTTGGTTCATTCCAAAGCAATATAAAAATGGACTGAACTCAGAAAACAGTAAATCGCCATTTGATGAAACGATGTATAATTCATTATAGAAGCTATTTTGCCAATACGCAAAGAACAATAAAAGCCATTACCTTCATATTTCCTTGGGCTTCTTAGTGCATTAAGTCGAATGTCTTGCCAATTTGAAATAAACCAACTCAACACCTTTCAGCTCCACCATTTACTTTTGTTTAACAAAGCTTTGAAGCATTTTTCATTACCCGATAAAAGAACAACAACAAACTAAGCTTCATTCCCAATAAATTTGGGAGTTGGCTACATGAACTTTATTTGTCATTCTGCTATGTTCATTGCTAGATCTACTGGGAGACAAAATGAAACTAGATAGCAACTACATAGAATGTTAACTCTAGCCTAGCCTCGCTCTTCTAACTTGCTCTACAAAAACAGTGCAAATAATGAATAAACTACTGCACCATATTCCTACGATGACTAAAAAGGCATTCCATTTATTTTCTCTCTTATTCTACTGCATATTAAAAAATTTTAGACTCCAAAGTTTTAAAGTAATATTATGTCCCCTCCTAGCTTATCAACTAAACCATATCATCATCTGCAAACAAGATACACGAAAGGACCTTGTCTTGGATATACTTGGTAAGAAGAAAGAACGAGGTTAAGAGCAGTGACTTATGAGTTTAATACCTCCATGTTAGTGGAATCTCAGAGTATGTTTGGCAAGTGTATAAATACTTAGCCCTGTTTGAAACCCATTTTGAGTGGAAAATAATTTTTGGAATAGTGATTGATGTAAGAATATGTGGTGGAAAAGTGATGAAAAGTTTTTGATTTGTGTGTAATATTATTTTATTAGGAGAATGTGTGGTTGAAATGAAAAATGAGAATGAGAAATAGAAATTAATGGGTGTCAAACGGGGGCTATAAAACCCATTTTGAGTGGAAAATAATTTTTGGAATAGTGATTGATGTAAGAATATGTGGTGGAAAAGTGATGAAAAGTTTTTGATTTGTGTGTAATATTATTTTATTAGGAGAATGTGTGGTTGAAATGCAGAATGAGAATGAGAATGAGAATGAGAAATAGAAATTAATGGGTGTCAAACGGGGGATTACTAAAAGTCGTACATTTTTTATCCACATATTTCGTAGGATCTTCAAGTACTACTCACTTACCAATCATTGCACTACTTATTGCTATCTGTTCATAAACACATGCCAAACATATGCCCAAACCAAACTTCTTTCTTAACACAGAAAACAAGTAACTAATGGCAGTATAGAAAAGATCCAATGCAGAATAATGATGTACAGAGCATATTTCTTATAGATCATTTGCAGAATAAATACAAACAACCAAGTGATTTACCCATCAAGCTCCACAAGTAGTTGATTGATGAAAGCCTCGTGGTCCTGCTTTTTGGTGTGAATAAACTTGCCACGGACACCAGCAAAGAGATCAAAATCCTCCACAAATATGATGACAGGAGCCTAGATATATGATTATTCATGAGTACAGAAATCGTCTAACATGTATTAACAGGAAAAAACCTAACATTGTCCAATTTCCAAACTCTGACAGAAATAAAAGAGAGAAAATATTTACTAAAGATACATGTGAAGTAGTGAATAACAAGAAAAAAGAACAAACATTAAGTAACTATATTTTTGGATTTCTTCTTTCTTATATCGAGGGGTTTGGATTTTAGCCCCTGTTTGAGCTACATTAAAATTCTCATTCTCCTACTCATTTTCAACCACACATTCTTCAATAAAATAATATTTTCCATCATATCGAAAATTTTTCCTTTTTTCTCAACCACACATTCTCCATCAATCTACCATTCCAAAATACATTCTTCCAAAATAATGTGGCTCAAACACATAGTTAGTTTCTTCAAAAGGTGTCTAAGTTGTGAAGTTTCCTTTGACTTATCTTGGCAGATAAAAACCATATACCAGAACTTGAACATCACTGCAAAACTTTCTACATAAATTAACTAGAGAGAGAGAGAGTGAAGAAAAAGGAAAATAAAACAGGGTTTAGATAAATTAGGTAAGTTAATAACAATTCTTCACTTTGACCGAATCGCGTCTATTTGACAATAATAAAGTTAAAGGGGAATTTGAAAAGAAGAAAGAAACGGAAAAATAAAAAGAAATAGGTTAATGGTTAAGTAACGGTATAATAGTTTGTCGTTATCCGAGCAACTGTTTGATTGCTCTGCAATTACCTCACAGTCTCATGCAAATAATTATTAATAGATAATTGAACCAAAACATTATTTCTTTAGAAACAAAGTATATCAAGTCCATAGGTGAAAAAAAGCCTCGAAAAAGTCATTACCAATCACAAGATAGAAACTAAAATTTTATGTATGAGAATGCAATAAATTCATGTTATTAAACAAATGTGTCAAGTTCCCTGCCTTGATAATATCAATATCTAGGGCTGGACTATACTCCTGAAATGAACGAATCCGTCCTAAACCGAACCGAATCAAGCGGTTCTTCTTAAATTAAATACCCGAATGGATATCTGAATCGAGAAACGACGGGTTGGGTTGGGTTCGGTTTGATTCTCGGTTCTAGACCCAGAACCGTATAAGAACCGATTTTCCATAATTTTTTAATTTTTTTTATCCTAAATAAGTCAAAAAAAAAATTCTAAATAAATTTGCTAACTAATTAATTTAATCCAAACCCAAAATATGATTTTTATATTTCTAATTATCATTCCAAGCCTAACTTAATCAAATTGACCTAAGTTTTATCCAAATCTATTATTCTATTATAGTGTCGTCTCTACAGTTATGGAGAAATCGAATTGGAAGCTCAGTTGCGCCTTTCTTCATTATTGTGAATTCGTTATCTTTCTTATCTTGTAATTTTAACAATCAAATTTATGAAAAACTTAACAAAAGAAAGACGCAAAAGATATTATGAGATTGAACTGTGTTATTTTACAAAAGCTAAGATTGAACATATTATTAATTGAATTAATGTAGCGTTATTGTAAATATTAAAAAATTATTCATTGAATGGAACCGAACCGAATGGAACTGAACTCGAACGGTTCCATAATTAAATTTGAACCTGACGATTCTACTTACTAAATACCGGAAAATACGGGACCATGTCCAGCCTTATCAATATCTAAGTATATAGAAACCCTGTTCTTTAGGTTATAAAACCACCAACTAGCAGTGTTGAAGACCAAATTTAAATAACATAATGAGGTCCATCTCTAAAGCTTAAACTTTTAAATAAGATGGTTAACATGGTATTAGAGACACGAGAAAGACCTTGGTTCAAGTCTTGCGATCAACCCTACGAAAATCGTACCCATGACAGACCTTCAATGAAAACAATGAATCCCGCAAGGGTGTGTCCTGAAAACCAACTTTAAATAATAAATTTGGCCCCTTTTTGTAGCTTAAGCTTTTAAATGAGACGTTATTAACTTCCACTTAACAAAACAATTAACATTAAGGGTATAATCATTGAATGGACACCATGACTTAGAACTCAAATGAAATGAAAGACAGAAAGAAAGCAACCAGATCCCTCGCTGTCTGAAACAGTTCTCTAACATTTGATGCACTTTGGCCCACCCAGAGACCAGCTTCCAACTGTTGGGCTTTAATTTCAACAACAGGTACTTTTGCTTCTGCTGCTATAGCTAATGCTAGGGATGTTTTCCCAGTTCCCCTCTCGCCAACGATGAGAACGCCCTGTGATGTCATGGTTGTACAATTCAGACAAAGGTATAAGCTGTAATATCTTAGCCTAGAGAAACATCAAGACTGAAATCGCGATGGGTACAAATGTTAAGCAAGCACTATGAATTGATTGTTTATAAAACATACTCCATAAACAAGATAATGTCTTGTTTAGCTTGACCACACAAATAAGAAAAAATATGCATTTAAATGTACTCCATAAACAAGTGAACGTCTGTCAAATGCAAAGGATGTCTCAAAAACGACATACCCTAGGTGCACGAGCTCCCATTTCTTGAAATACACGAGGATTCTGCAGAGACGCCACAACTTCATTGATTTCTTCTCTCATAGATTCAACGCTAGTAAAGTCTTTCAACCGTATGGGAGGATTTTTAACCCTCTGATGTTAAAGAAAAGGTGAGGGCTTTCGCAATTTAATATAGCAGACGTCAACAAAAGTCAAACAAAAAGAAGATAAATTAAGAATAGAATGAGAACCTTCATTTTATCAAAAGCAGTGCTTATTGGGTCAATACCATCCTTCTTCTTGCGTTTTATTCTCTTCATCCTATATTTAAAATAAGCTTTCTGCAAAATAGCATAAATGTAATTTATACATGAAAAATTATATAAATAAAGGTTTGTCAATAACTTGTTTGCTTTCCTGTCGAATGCTGCATAATTCTTCAAAATCATTAAATGCAAAAACATTCGTAATTTCATCAACACTTTCAGAAGCAAGGATTTTCGCATTACACTATTCACATCATTTAAACTGAAGTCTAGGAGAGGGTAAGTCCAGAATGACTTGAGAGTGTCAGAATCATAATAGAAATAGTGACTAACTTCAATCTGCCATCCACATATGCATGAAACAATTCGTATTGAAAATTCAGTAGCAAGGGTAAAATTGTACCACTCTCCGTAACTTCCTTAAGTTGGGATCTCTCCGCAAAGGCCCAAAACCAAGAATTCTTGGAATTTTCCTCTTCATATATCGGAACACATTAAACAATATGTATCCATATATGATAGTTCTAACTAAAAACCAAAAGTACCACTGAAATTCATCTTTTTTCCTTGATTTAAAGTTCGTTTCAGCCTCAGATTGCCACTTCAAGTACCAAGTTGAGCCGACAGATACATCTGAATACTCTGGCCAAGCCATACCCAACTGCATCCTCACCTGTAGCAAAAATGAAGAGAATTGTCCAAAAATTATTAAATCAAGGATCCCACAGCAAAAAGTAATATCTGTAAGAGATAATGATAAGACTGCACAAAGAGAGAGGTATCAGAATATGGTACTTGAGTTATCAGAAACCGCTACTCAATCAGTTACCTGATAAGGAATAATGAACTCCACAACAGGGAAAACGATCATCATCATTATGTCGTCATTAATGTTTTTTATTTTTTTGAAAGTCAACTCTTTTGCATGTAAAACAATGCTACTATTCCAAAATCCATTAAAGCACTGATAGGATATCCTCGTTATTAAGAGAAACTGTTGATGCAAATCTAACTCCGAAAAAGGAATCCACATAAGCTGAACTGCAGTAGGGATGCCAGCCGCAATCATTCTCAAATACAAACCATCAAACCCACCAAAATCTTCAAACAGCATGTCATATTCCTGATATGAGATTAATAACATCAAAAGCCTCAAAAACAAATTTTCAAATTTGAAATGAAAGAGAAACTGTGCAAATAGCACCCTACTTTAACATCTACATAATACTCCTTGTCCATTCCCTTGAGTGTGATATACATGGCAGCCCAGTCATGCCTGATTAGAGCACTCTGCACAACTTTCTTGGACACAGCATAAGGAACAGCTATTGGGTCCATCTCCCACCTATTCCGTTCTTCATTATACCAAGTCTTTGAGTCTACCCTATCTCGATACAGAAGGATGCGTTCCTACAATAAACATTTCCAAGGCATAGATGATGAACTTCCAGCAAAGAAAACAGCAGGTTTTGTAAGATGCAAAAAAATTGAAACTTTCACATAAATGTAAACAAAAGCCCTTGAGAAGTTATAATAACAAAAAAATGAGGCATGGTTTAGACAGTAAGACTTGTATGTATTTAATGAACTGGCAGAGCAGTAGCCTCATTTCTAAAACTATCGAGCAGTTTTTTTCCATCACAGCATGCCCTACAAAAAGCAAACGTGATATTTACAGAATTTCACAAGAGGTTCAAATGCTTTTTGTATTGGATTAAAAAGAATGATGTTTTTATCAAAAGAGAAAAAAAAAAGAAAATGAACAAGGCCAATAAGGCTTCTCATCCACTTAACTGACGCAACAGAAGCACTGCTTCTTACAGTAGTGCCCTAGAGCATCTTACATCTGTGAATTTCTAGAAAGACTTGACACAATACCAAGTGAAACAAATGTTTAGTATTTTACTGAAATCTCACCAGAGAATAAGATGTCTTTACCAATTGTAATGCATGATCAATTAAAAAGTGACCAGAATTAAAAAGCATTTGTTGGTAAGGAATGAAGGTAGAAAGTCGGGCAATATCATAGTGAGCATAATTGTTTAGTAGGAAAAAGATATGACCATGATTCCATGACACCAAACAAGTGCTGAAATTTATTGTATTATCAATAAATTAATATGGTACTGTTCCAGCAGATGGGCATTTAGTGCATATATAAACTAGATTATTACAACTATTTTTCCTGTAAAACCTTACCTGTCTTTCAGCCACATACTTTTTACGTAGTTCAGCATTTTCCAGCAAATTTCTTTTGACGTCTGCCTTAACTTCCTCACGCCATTTCTTCCAACCATGAAATAGATGGAGGCCAACGGCTTTTGGAACTATGACTTCCTTCTTTCCAAACATCCATTTCAACTCAATGTCTGGGAAGCCCTTCACAACCTCATCCATTGGAGTCATTGCTAAAATACGTCTCTCAACACCATGTTTTTTCATACTTTTTCTAATGCTAGTCTCCAGGTTCTTTTGCATCTCAGCTGACTCCCTGAGTACCAGTTGTATCCGATGAGAAAAAGCTGTTGAATCTTGATTAAAGAGATATCCTGAATCCTCATTTTGCATAGCACTTGGCAAAATTATTTGCTCCCATAATTGTCTCTGTGCACGTTGCAGTTCTTCCTGAATCTCTACTTTGGGAAGCTTGGTAACAGGGCCTTTCGGCAAGCTGTGAGCACATACGACCAAAAGCTAGAATAAGCCATGAAAGTGGAATCAGGTCCCAGCAGTAAATATCATATATATTGCAACATAAAGACAATACCTACATAGACTAATGGAACTTGAAATTGCTTAAATGTGCAGTTTCAAGTGACAGAGTAAAGTAAAACTACTAAACTTCAGAATTCTTGAGCTCATGCCAGAAAGATTAAACAAATAATAGAAAAATGCATTTATCTGTTGTCTACAAAACGATACTTCGAAATAAAAGAAAAGCTGCCTTTACAAATTGATTGACTAAACAACAAACTAAGCCTTGTTATCAATAAATTTGGATCAACTACATGAATCCCTCTTTTGCCACTCCCTTGAGTTCAACACATTCTACCCAACACAACTAGATCTTTAGCAAACACAACAGGTCAGGTTAGATTCTAACCCTCCTTACATGTTCAACTGAGATTGCACAACTCTTATGAATAGAAACTCTTTTAGGTCTATGCAAAACATTTCCTCACCACCTAAATCCCTGTTTCCTTAATTTATCCTCAATCAATGTCACTTGTGGCAATTATTCTCGTTTCTTAATTTATCCATTTTAGTATGTCCACTCATCCATCTTAGCAACCTCCAATCTGCTACATTCGTCTTAGGAATCCTTGAGCAGCCGAACAATCAATACATAATGCATAGCAGCTCTAATAACTCATTTTTAGAACTGACCTTTTAACTTTATGGGTATCTCCTTATTACACAATTCCTGTAGCAGGTCTCCATTTCATCCAACCCGCTCTAATCCCATGCATTACATCCTCTTACATTCCTTCATTCTTTTTTTGTGTTTTGGTTCTTCACAACCTAATCCTTTACATTTCAACATATATTCCTTCAGAGTTCTAAATTAAAACATTTTTAATCTCATGAATTAAATTGTATCATCAGGGAATAACATACACGAGGGATATCATCTTGAATATGTCGTGTGCGGAGGCAACTGATTTTACTAAGCCCCATTTTGACAACCATTATTTCAAAACATGATATCATGGCTCATTAAACTCTAACGAGCAATTCAATCCGATTAAGACCCAAAAAAGTGAGCATACAAATTTCAAAGTTGGTTTGCTCAAAAGAGCCACCATCTTGCGGGGACATGTTAAAGGAGATAAAATCACATATCAAATAAAAATGAAAACATAGATCAACTTATAAGAGCTTGAACTACTAATCTTCCCAATGTTGATCTTGTAAGATGGAACCACAAGTCTTAACAATATAATTATGGTATCACATACTCCCTCAGTTTCAAAATGAATGGGATTGTTTGAACTTTCTGGTCAACCAAAACCTTTTGGAGGCAATATTTCATGTCATTTAATTTACTTGACGACAAAACTACTTTCGTAGTGCTAAAATTCAAATCATATAATGTCATTCAGAACATATTAGGAACAAGAGACTCGAAGAAATCTAAAATACTCCAGACTAAACCATTTAATCTACTGGCAAAAGTCATATCCATTCACATTGAAGTTGTGAAATTCCCATATGAGTATTTTACAGAACAATAGATCTTGAGATACATTATTGAATGCAAAGCTGCCAAATCTTTAAACTTGGACATCAATCATTAACCTTTTTAGCATCCAGAACGTACTTTAAACTTGCAAATCATGAATGTAACTCGTCGTGATCTTTCCAGCATAGAGGAAACACTTCAAATTAAAATGAAAACATAGCTTTCTGTCTATACGACCACAAACTGATAAAGTTTCAATCTCTCAGTTATTTAGAGCATGTTTGGTTTGGATTTTACAATGCTACAGTAAATCAATTCTCATTTTTTTTTTAACCACACATTCTCCATCAATTTACTATTTCAGAATACATTATTCAAAAATAATATGACTCAAACAGAGGTGGACGCCCAGTGGGGGCAACTAAAATTGCCTTGGATGTTTGGTTTGGATTTTACAATGCTACAGTAAATCAATTCTCATTTTTTTTTTAACCACACATTCTTCAATAAAATAATATTTTACATCACATCAATACTTTTTTCTTCTTTTTCAACCACACATTTCCCATCATATCACTGTTCAAAATCAATTCTTCCTCCAAAAAATCTAAACCAAACAAGCTCTAAGAATATAAAAAAAGTTATTTATGTTACCTCTGAATGTTTCGCCGCCTCATTTCCCGTAAGAAGCCCTCAACCAAGGCCTCACACTCCCTCTCGATAAACAAAAGCTCCCTGACACCAATGCTCAAGACCAAGGTCTCCTTCCTCATTATCGAATCCTCAATCTCCCCAATTCTCTCCCAGATCCCATTATACTCACTCTCCCATTGCCTCATTTCTTCCTGCAATCTCTCAATTCTTTCATCTCGTCCTCTTGCTTTCCTCGTCAAATTCTCTTCCTCCCTTTTAGCATTCAATATTTTATCCTCGATCGCCTCAGAGCTCTTCATCAACTCTGCTTTTTCCCTGTTCAAAACCCTCATCTCAGCATAAAGTCCGTTCATTATCTCGTCTTGCAAGGCTTTCTTGGTCGTTTTGACCTCCTTCAACGCATCCTGGACATTTTCAAAATTCTCTTGTCCAGGACTTCTGGCATCCTCTATTGTCTTGAGCAGCCTAGCTACAATCTCTAATAATTTCCGAGTACAATGTGAGTACTTGTGACCTTTTTCCTTTTTCTCTTCACCCTTAGTTTTCCTCCCAAATAATCCACGCACAACCGCTGAAGGTGTAGCAACAACTGCAAAAGCAGGTTGCCGGAACCCCGAAACTGGGCAGAATAACCCGAGAACGATACAAAACAATGTATACACTACAGGCTTCACAATGTCAAGTGCATTCTTGTCATTACATTGATCAAAATTGAGTGGGATTGTCCTCTGTTGTGGTTCAATCTTGTTAATCTTATTAATAACAGATGACTGGACAATTCGAAGTGAATATGGATGTTTGCTGTGTGAAAAGCATTTAGCTGAAAATGAGAAATTTCCAAAGCGGTTTGTTTTGAGTTTGGGTTTCAATTTGGGTTTCGGGTACGAGTGACGAACTGGGAAAGTGAATAAGAGAGTTTGATGTGGAGAAATTACAGCGGAATTCATCTGCAAATATGGAATCGAAGATGAAAGGATTTGGGACAGTGTCTTTTCAATTTCATCGGCAGAGAGAAAGAGATAAGCCCCGCCAGTTTGGGTTTTGGGGTTTAGAATTTGGCCCGCGATGGTCACCAGGAAGGTGAAAAAGATAAGAAGAAAATGGAAATGCTCTTGAAAATGTTATTTTTTATTTATTTATTTTTTTGAAGAGGAAGAAAAGGTCAAAAAGACCCGTAAGTTTGGTAGAGATTAAAATTAAATTAAAATTAAAAAATTAATCGTTATTATTAACATTTATTAGATGAGTGGATGTGGATCCCAATAACGACTATATTTTCAATTTTAATTCGATTTTAAGTCGTATCAAACAGGCACAGCCATGGTCCGAATTAAAATTAAAATTTTAATTTAAATCAAAGTTAATAACTAATTTTATTCATATGTTTTATGGATTCATAATTTTTCAACCACATGATTAATCAATTTTTATCAAAATTTACTAAAAATCTGATTTTAATTATCGCCAAACATGAATTTATTGTAGATTAGGAAAACTGATATCCTCTGGAATTCTCCAGACTTACCTTGCATTTTTATTTTTATTTTTATTTTATATTTCTCAAACTTATATCCTATTTAAATAATAATAATAAAATAGAACAATAAAAAAATAAAAAAAATTAGAGCCCGTTTGAGTCTCATTTTATTGTGGGAATACATTTTGAAATAATAAATTGATGAAGAATGCGTTGTTAAAAAATAAAGAAATATTTTGAACTTATATGCAATACTATTTTATTAAAGAATGTAATGTTGAAAAGAGTGGAGAAAAATGTATTTTTAAATAATGGCTTAATTTCATCTTCAACTTGATGTTGGAAAATCCTCGATAAGATGGGGATGACCAATTTAGCTACGTCCCATACCATTGTCATCTCTGTTGTAGTTAAAATTTATTGGAAATCATTCTCGAGTTTATTCATTAGCTAGTGCTATAGAAAAAGCAAGCATAACTTTCATGCCACAAAAAGATGACAATCTATCAAATTTCGCTCCGTATACATTAAATTTGACATTGTTGTGAGATGGTAACTTTTATATATTAATTTTAGTAACGCTGTAAACAACCAAAGTCACAGATTTTAATACATCACACAGTGTCAATTTTAATGTACACTTTGAACGTATAACTAGTACAATTGATCTGTATAATGCCGTTGTTTGACCTCATTATTCTCCATTAAATTATAATTTATTTTTCTATCTCTTTTTACTAATCATACATTTTCAATAAAATAATATTACACGTAAATTTTAAAACAAAATCTTCTTTTTTAACCAAATATTCTTCAAAAAAAAAATATCATTTCTCTCATTATAATGTGAAATAATGGAAGCAAACAGGCGCAATACAATGTTAATGCGTTGATTTGATACTTTTTTGACTTGGATGTACGAAACAGTTATCATATTTAGCTAATGTTTGGTACACATTAAAATTTTCATTATCATTCTTCTACCAATTTTCAACCATACATTTTCAATAAAATAATATTTTTCATCACATCAATAACTTTTTCTTATTTTTAATCACAAATTTTCCATCAATCTACCATTTTAGAATTCATTCTTTCAAAATAATGTGACTCAAACACATCCTTAGACTCTCTCTATGCAACATTTGTGAGATTGTTTAACTCTCGTTTTGGCCCATTATTTATTATTATTTAAAATTATAATTTTTAGAATATTGATTTTTTGAAAAACGTTTGGTTAAAAAATAAGAAATTGTTTTCGATTTACGTTTAATATTATTTTATTGGATATAAGAGATGGAAAATGTATTATAATTTTAATGGAGGTCAAACACATGCTTAATAGAAACCTCTTTTTATTTGTAATTTAAAGAATAATTGAAAAAAAAAACACACACACACACACACAATATGGGTTTATTCAAATGAAAATTAGCCTATCACAAGAGATCTATATTTAACCCAGGTCGACAACCATTATTTAAATTTTTTTTTCTATATACTCATTTTCAACTACACATTTATAGAATAAAATATTTTTCACATAAATTCAGATTTTTATATTTTTTAATCACACATTCTCTTAAAAATCATTATTCAAAACATTAATTTCAATATCCATACATCGACACTAATTTCATTCTTTATAGATCCATAAATAGATAACTACTCAAGTTACTATCTATAATATAGTATTTATATGCCCAATTTTTTATATAAAAAATAATGTTATTTGTACTTCGAGATGACACATGATGACATCACCCTCTCTTGAGGATGGGATATGCACTTAATAAAATAATCGTGGCCCCCTATGTGAGGGGGTATCATTCGGGATGTGAACCCTGAATATACACGTCATGATTAGTTTTATAAATACTCATTTAGTGGGAAAACTATCCAACTAAAATACAAGCATCAAAGTATGATTGCAATTAGATACATATGGTTTGTTTAAGCGACATTATTTTGGAAGAATGTATTTTAGAATAGTATATTGATGGAGAATGTGTGGTTAAAAGGAAAAAAAAAATGATCGACGTGACGAAAAATATTATTTTATTGAAAAACGTGTGATTGAAAATAAGTAAAATAATGAAAATAAATTTTTTAATGAGATTCAAACATGGGCATAATAAGAAGGGTTATTCCTCTTGTACCGAGGAATGGTGTACCCCCTCACATAAATGTCGACCCCACATGTATAAAATAATGCCGACCTGTGGTCCCCACTTTCTGATGTGAGTGAGGTGTAAAAAATTGGGTAAAAAATTATTTACATGTAGCATAACCCTAATAAGAAAGACACCAAAGTATGCATATGATCATATGAAACAAATTCACCGAACACTTCTTCGGGCTTGAAATCTCATTTGGACTGGACCATGAGCTAACAAATGGATACAAAGTTTGAGGCGAAAAGTGTCCAAATACGAGGGACAATAAAGAGATAATCGATAAATTCAACCCATGGAAAATAAGGATATTTTGATGCAACCTGAAGCTAAATTCAACTCATCTGTTCGTGTCCATCCATTTCAACACTTCTAACATATCACTATAAAATAAAAGAGACTAAACCTCCACCTCCACGTGTCGTCGTATGCTGTCGTCTTGATTTTTTTATTTTTTTTTTCTCTCTTTCTCTTCCTTCGACATTCTCCTTCTTCTTTCCCTTCCTATTTTCTTCTTTTCCCACCAATTTCATTTTCTCATTTCTGTCTCCTGTTTGTTGTCGAGGTGATTGTCCTGCAGTTTTTCTCATTTCTTTTTCTGGTGTGTTTTTTCTGTTTCCTGCCTTCTTCATCTTCCGCGCTGCCAACCTCGAGGTAAATTTTTGCATGAATTTTTCTTTTTTAGGGAGGAAGGGTTTGGGTTTTCAACTGTTGCGTTGGGTTGAGATTTTGCTACCTTCTCCTTCTTCTTCTTGCTTGCTTTTGAGAAGAGGTTGTCGTTTTTGTTATTTCTTTCTGGATTACTGTTTTTTTAGGTTTTAGGGTTTTTTTAGGAGGTTTTGTCCGTCCACTCTCGACGTAAATTTTCGCAGGAATTTTTCTTTTTCACAGAGCCTTTCACTGGATTTGGCTTTCTAGAAGGTTTTGTCACGTCATTTGATGTGTATTCTTATTCTCTTAGAGTTTGGGTTTCCGATGGATGGAGGAGTTGTTGTTGCCCATGCGACGGTGTGTCCTTGATTGCGGGTGCACGTGTGTCCTCCTTGCACGAGAGAGTTTCCTTGTTTGCTTCTTGTGTATACAATAGTTTTTAGATGCTTCCACTTACATTTTTTCGTATGGTATAGATAAATATGGTATAGATATGTGTCCTCCTTGCACGATAGCGTTTCCTTGTTTGCTTCTTGTGTATACAGTAGTTTTTAGATGCTTCCACTTACATTTTTTCGTATGGTATAGATAAATATGGTATAGATATGTAGGTGTTGGCCTTGGATGGTTATGACTGTGGAAGCAGGACTTATCTGAAGTGCTTCTCCTTAGCTAGGGAAATGCACTTGCCTCCACCTTTGATGGATAAGGCACATCTGGTGTGCTGGTGTGCAATCGAATAGCTGGGTAGATATTCAAACTCTGATAGCTGTTTTTTTTGTTTTTTTTTTTATCTCTTCTTTCTTATCGTCAATGGATAGTAAATGCTTTTGTATTTTTTTATGTGTTGTTATTTTTGTGTTTTAGTGGTTTGTTTTGCTTGTTTTTCTTTGTTTGTTATTTTTTTATTTCTGTGGAAGTTTGGTTGCTTTAACTGATTTAGAATATTTTTTTTGTATAGTTATTTATGGATGGTGATAATACTCCTTTTGTTTATCCTCCATCCAAGGTGACTTCTAATGCAAAGCGCAGAGAGTTATACGCTGAAAAACAAAAAATGCGGGATATGCGCAGACAACACATTTACCTTGACAAAAAAAAAGGAAGCGTATGACTGCAGAGATGGGAGAGAGTACATCATATGCTACCCGTGAATGTTTAACTTGTAATGCTTTGCGGTGTTTAACTTGTAATGCTTTGCGGTGTTTAGACGGCTAAATATCTACATATCAAGTTTT
>CAIGRO010067197.1:0-15821 GCA_903798355.1 Fraxinus baroniana
CCCCCCCCCCCCCCCCCCAAGTAGTTTTCACACAGCATTGATGAGTCTCATCTAAATCATTAAATTGCTTAGCTCATTATATGGGAAAATAAATAAACCATTTTTAACCACAATTTATTTGCACCTAGCAATATTGCAAATGTACAAGCAGTAAGATCCTTCAACAATGGCAAGTGACAAAGGACCTTAAGAATAATATTAAGAACACTTGTTTATTCTTTTATAGATGTTTAACTTAGCCATGATGCTAAAATCACCCATATAATCAGCCAAAACAGAAGTTCAAAAAAGACCAACTAATCTCCTCCCACGCAAAACCAGAATAAAAAGTCAAGTTTATGTAAAATAGACTTCTCTATTTAATTCCTTTTAATTTTTAATTACAACTCTCCACAACAAATGTTGCACGTGCTATACACATGCTGACAATTTTTGTGCAAATGCACAGTTTCATTGGAAGGCGCCGAAGATCAGTGTGAATGGCATATTCTATTGCAGAGTGGAATGAAGTAAGTTTATACTTGGTTGTAAATTTCTCCAAGGACAAGTTTTTTTTGTAGAAAATAAGAATACTCAAACTGAATGCAAATCATGTAACATAAAAGAGCCCAAGTAATTTCTGTACATTTTCTGACCACCAGCTTAATCTAGAGAGGTCAAGTTTAGTCTATACAATAAGGCTGGCAACCAGTACTAATGAACTAGTATATAAACAGTGAGCACCAGGCTCAGAATCTGATTACGACTCCATGTGTTGACAAGGTGGAGCACAGGTTCTCGTGTTCTGTGGTCCTGTAGAGAGAAATTTAGATATGAATTATCATTTGCATAACAAAATCACTGTGCACGGGAAAAGGACGCTTCATACTTGGACAGTGTTTTGCTAAGGGAAAAACGCACCATGGGGACCAACTATTGTCGAAGTAGCAAGTTGGTTCTCAACTTTACCTTTCATTATAGTAGTACAATCAGTTTTCAATGTCATTCTCATGAAATTGTAACAGAGCGCAATTTACACACCCCTCACCTCAAATTTATGGGCATCAGCCCAAGTTAGGAAGCAAAACCCAACTTCGTATAGTTGGATATACAAAGACCACGTAATGATTTATAAAGATTTGAACCCTTTTCACCGTTGGAAGCAAAACCCAACTTCGTATAGGTTGTGGACAAATAGTCTGATTCTCCTTTTTGCTTATAATGTTGAATTTGTTGGAATGTAAATCATACCGTAGGCTCCACGAATCTCAACTTCACGCAATTCTTGAACTAGTGCACAGCAGCAACACATGAAATGTGACAAGAAATCGTCGAATAGGCCACCCTGGAAAATAAGAAAGAATGAAGCGGTTTGAAATGTAATTTGTTTTCACTAATTAATGCAAAGCAGTCGGAAAAGCTTAACAATGAAAATGCAATGAGCATGTGGTGGGATTCGAAAATCTAATTTAAGATTCATGAAGAATTGTTAAAAATTAATTCAAAACCACAAAAGCACTGGTCCAAACAAGTTGGCCTCCTAATGTTTTTCCGCTTGACATCTCGAACTTCAGAAGAAACGATATGTGATATTATGTACTCCCATCCCATCCCACCCCCAACCCCACTCAAAAGAAGAAAAATATATAGGTAGGCTCATGGAAAAACAGAAGAAATGCATAATTTTAAGTACACCAAAATATATGTACTAAAGTAATGCGGGTAAGCATGGACTATGATAACTAAGAAACAGCGTGACTATGATAAGTGTGACAGACAGACTAAATTTGATGTCCAAATCTTGCCAATAAATTGATATAGGAATCACATAGCTAGCTGAACATCACCAACTATATTTCAAGATTTCAAATGTTAAGAAACCACTTATCAGAGTGCTATTCTGCAAATTGTGAGTTAGTTAATTCTGGTGTTTCCACTTCGGGATATGGGTTGAGGAAGTAACATCAGGTACCAAGTCAGTTCCAGGGTTATATGGGGTTATATGGATCAAGATAGTTTTAAGCAGTTGCTACTTTGTCTTTTTCATGAGAAATAAATACATATATATTGGTCCCTACTTCCGTAAGCCCATAACTCATGAACCAAAATCAATCTGGATGCACCTCACGATCCATTAAGTGAATGTTTGGTATACTACTCTAGACAGAATTGGAATGCATAATGATTAACGAACACAGTTTTAGCTTTTTCCCTACCAAACATACTTTACAAGTCCAACAGTTGTGCACGTCACTATAGTTAGTAATAATACTGTTCCTAAGTTTTTCGTCAGCTAAGCGTGTAATTTGCCATTACTTGAGTATTAGCAAGAAACCCGGGTAAGAAGCATAAGAGTAAAATACCTTGATGTTAAATATCCTGCGGAGCTTTCTTCTGACACAGCAAGTATAGCAACAACATGCCAGTATCAGGGAATAGGCCATTATTTCATTACAAGCTTCTGCCGAAGCTGTGGAATTAAGTGAACATTGTGTATTACTTTTCTCTTTAAAATTACAGCTAGCAAAGAAATGCATTAAGAAAAACTAACCAAAATAAAATATATAGGAATACTTACACATCTGCTTTCCAGTTGCAACTGATGAGATTTTAGAAAATGCATTACAAGGGCAAAGGAAGGTCTTCACACCTACAAATGCAAGTTTCGAAGTGATCTGTACTTAGATGATTACAATGCCATGATTTACGGTCGCATAAAGATGGACTCGCTTCTCTATGAAAATTGAATAGAAATTAAATATTCGAAGTCCAATCTATCTTAGAAATGTCAGCCTTCATATTACTTAGATGGTAAATGGAGTACCCAATCCCGAATTCTTCTTGTAGGAATTTGCTTTAAGAGAAGAGTTTTAATGTGTATTATCACACACACACACACACACACACAAACAAAAACAAAAAAGGTAATCGCACAAAGAAATTGCTTCTTGACGTCCATCTTCTCGTGAGATTTACTAGAGAGTTCCAAAACAGTTTCAGCTTAAATAACTTCTTAAATGAGTGTTGGAATGGGATTTAATAAAGTGAAACTGGAAATGCATAAAATGAGCACTCTAAATATAGTTAGATTAAGTTTCTAAAGCGAGACTTGGCATAAGAGCTAATAGAAGGTGATGGAATATTTATCTCGCCCCTGTTTGGTTTAGATAAAAAATGAAATTTTTAGTAGATTTTAATAGAAGTTGATAAAAGTTGTTGGTCCCATAAAATGTGTGGTTGAAAATGAGTTGTAAAAAAAAATGTTTTAGATAATGAGGGCAAAACAAGGGCTGGCTTAATTTAGTTTTCAATTTTGTTGCTTATTTAGGGTTCAATTTCAAAAAAAAAAATTACATTATTTTCTTGCTTCAATTAAAACTAGTATAAACCCCATATACAGGGAGTTTATGGAATGTAATTCATACAACTTTGATAATGAAATAAAGATATTTTCTCTCTTATACTGTGCTTGCATCTGTTTAATTCTTCTCCTTTCTTCTATCTCCCTCCTACTATCTTCCCATTTCATTACAGCTAGTGTGATATATTTTCAGATTCTAGAAATCTGTGATTTTTATTTTTTGCCTTATGCAGGAGTTTAATACATGATTTACTTTTATAATAGTGCATGCTGTATTCAGTATAGTTTTTTCCTTTTATAGTTATTGATAACCGAATTAATAAGGTCTTTCTCTTTGTAATTTTAAGGCAAAATAGTTATATAAATTATATATTCCTCTCCACTTTGGTGTTGCTACACTTTAATATCACAACAAAATGACATAAATAGAACTAAATAAGCAAATCTGTTAGCAAAGAGAACGTACACAAGTAAGGTTCAACGAAACAGCCGAGTAGATCTGCATGCCATTCCTCTTGCAAATTTGATTCCACAGTTGATGCCTGTTTATGTCCCGAGGAAATTGTGGCCCTCCTGTGAACATAAATATAGACGTTGAAGAAACTTTCATACTAGCAACATAAAATGCTAAGTCTAGAAGTCAAAATAAAAAATACCAAGATGAAAAAAGCAGTTTAACTGAATGAAAAAGAATCAAACCATCTCACTCGAGGATGTGACATATTTTTATTTATTTACATTTAGTCTTCAACCACCCCCAACCCTCATGTATAGGGGGATCATTTTTTATAAATGAGTGGCAGTGAGGCTTGATCTTCAAAGTTGAATCACCTCATTAAAAAGCTTCAACTCTTAGGGAGGGAATAAATTTATTTATTAAAGTTAATCTTCAACAGAATCTAATGAATCAAGACATTAAATTAAGATGAACAAGAACGAGACAGACCTTGAGCTAGTTCGATGATGAACCTTTTCAGGGTTCTTCTCAAAAGGTTTCTTCGCCTTACCCGACTCCAATTTCTGGGAACTTTTAACTGGTGAAGCATTCTCTGATGGGGAATCTGCTGCATTTTCTGTAACTTCAATCAACCGTTGAATTACTTCACATTGAGCCACATCCAAATGAGCTTGTGATCGTTGTAGCTCTACCTTGAGCTTTTCATTTTCTTTGCGAAGTGCTGTATCAAAAGGCAATTTTGGATAAGAACAAGACAGACTTTTCTTCAATATTATTGTGTCATCTTCAGAAGGTTGTGGGTTCAAAATAGCATTTTGCACTTTTCTGTCGTCTTCATCATATATGTATTCACGTTGATCTTTCTGAATTTCTTCAAGCCTTTCCTGCAATTAGTCAAAAAGAATCACAACAATAAAGCAAGGCATCTTGTTTCACTAATATAGCAACAACATAAATAGACATCTACCAAGAAATTATATAATGTTATCCTTAATGTTCAAATCAAATGGAGATGTACTCATGGTGAGAAACAATAAAGAGCCTATTACTAAGTAATAGCAGTGTACACCACGGAGACGACAATCTTACACAAAATAGTTTCATTTCCTCATCCGGTTCCTCAACGAGTAAGATTCACTAGATATCAGTCAATCGAAAAGGTTTTCATACACATCAAATTCTGAGTAGCATATTAAAGAAAGCCTTAGTTGGATGAATGAGATTTATTTTTCTCTTAAACTCAGTTTGCGGTTTTTCTAAGCCCACCCAAAAGCACCTAGCTTAATGGGCTGCTCACTATCAACAAAAGAAATTTCCTAAATGAAAAAGAAAACTGAGACACACTATTTAAGCATCAGTGACTACAAAATGGCATTAATTATATTGCCCGGTCTTGTCAAATACTGCATACAAAACAAACATGTAATGTTCAGTTAGGTTTTTAGTTCAGCCATGTAATGTATACATCACAAACAAGACGTAACATTCTAACACTAATTTTTTTGGTTTGTGCATCCAGATTCATCCAAATTGAATAATCTAAATGCAATACTGAATCACTCCAATGTTCAACCACATTTCGGGTTTAAAATAATTAAAAGGGGAAGGGGCCTTTAGTATATACCCTTAACTAGAAGGGGTACAGGCTAAAGTTTAAGGGTCGAACTGAATATACCATAGAGGTTTGCATATCACCTTGAAGTTGAGGTCATGGATCTTAATGTTAACGTTCCAATTCACTTGTTTTATATTTCAACTTTAAGATTAACAAAACAACCAGGAATATACATCACTCAATACCCGACAAACTAATCAACAAATCACCAGAGACCAAAACTATTCTAATGGATAAAATAGCACTACAACAACGACAACAACAAAAGAAAGTCTTGTTCGCAATAAATTTGGGATCGACTACACAAACTACTTATACAAAGAACGTTAAAATGAAATATAGATCAATATAAATACCTTAACCCTGGCATTATCAAGGAGTGCAATGAGGGGAATTATCCTCAAATACCGATCAATCTCTTCTTGGGATCTCCTGAATTGATACACAATATTCCAACCCATTGCAATCAGATACAAATAGCTTCTTTCTTGACAACTATTTACAAGCACATAAGCTCTCCTCAGTGCATCCTCAAGCATCTCCAGTGGCTCCCTTGTTTCTGGGTGTTTTTTCAGCTCAGAAATCTTAAGCTGCTCCAGCAAATTTCCAATCATTTTCACATGCAGCGCAAATTGCTGGCAATTGTGCTTATGCATCCGGGCTCTCTTTGCTGCCTTCACAATCAATGATACTAGGGCTGCTGCATTTAGCCCAGTCAACTGTACAACATTTGCAACCTCCCCGAAATGCTCCCACGCCGACGCCATTTTGAATTTTCACTTACAAGTTTATTCAAATTAATTAATTAACACAAGATTTGTGTACTGAGAGAAGGGCCAAGAAGGGATTGACTGGCGTTGGCAACTGTTTGCCGCTGATTCAACAAGGACATTTCTTTTTTCAGAAAAGTAACTCATAAGTCAAAACAAACAAGTAATTCACCATTTTTGCACACACTCTATGAGACGAATTATAAGTGATTATTGATTTTTGAAATTAACAGGCGTTGCTTTCGGGTGAAGTGTTTTTGACACACGAATAGTTTGTCTGGATTTGATGAATCTCACTTTAATAATGTTTCTTGATTATTGAAAGTGGTGGATTTGTGTTTCACTGCCACGTTCCACTAATTTGGTACAAAATTTGTCTCAAGCTTCTCCTTTATAATTAAATTATAGCTTAATTTAGAATATACGTAATAGATAAATATTGAAGTCATGTGTTGTCGGTTCTTAAATTTGTCTTTGTTGATGCCTTCTATTTAGGTTCATCATTTCACAATAACTCGGATAAAAAAGAGAGAAGATCTTATTGATTGAAAAATAAATTGAAAAATGACCATAGACCTCCCTTATTTTATTTTGTTTCGACTAAGAATTATTCAATGATTTTGAACTTTCACTTTCATTTCGTGATGTGAAGACATAGCGTTTTATCTGCATCCTCAACGTGCTTTTTAGAACATTGTTAAGAAGTTGTTAGAAGAACCGTCATTTTATTAAAACTCCCAAAAGTAACGAAAAATCTCAAATCCCTCTTCCTTCGTGACGTTGAAAATTAGAGAGCAACATGGCACTATACTCCATATTGCACCTCTATGTAAGTTCTAGATGTCTAAAATGTTTGATTCTTCATCAAAAAAACTTGATTGTTCGCTACAAGTATGCTGCGAGGAAAGGTTTGTATTCACTTTTACTTGCGATAAATGTTGATTGTTTTCCTACCATACAGCTTCTTTCTTTCGTTAGAAAGAAATGTTTGCTCCAAGATGCAGGGTGTACGGAAAGGAGACTCCCAAATATGGTATGTTCCATGTTGTGCCTATCGTAGTACCCCATACTCGTGGTGAATAAATGTTAGTGGTTACAAATTAACTAATACCATAGTTTTTGTTTCCATTTTGGGAATTTAGTGATTTCATGTTTCTTTCCTTTTCTGCATTGATTTTAATGATAGGATTTTTGCCCAATGAAGAAACTAATTTTGTTGTTGGACTCTATTTGTTGGGTACGTGATCATATTTTTCAGTTTTTGTAAAACACATTAGTCATTTAGCTTTTGTTAATATGTGACCTAAATTCCGTTGGATATTTGTGGATGGGTTGCAAAGGTGTTAAAGTGGTATGGAATGTTTTTGGGCAACAATTGAGCACTTGGGCATCCAATCCAGGCACATAAGGGCCATTTACGGTGTTTAGAATAAATTTTGGGCCGAAACTCAGAACCCGAGCGTCATTGGTACTGCTTCCACTACAGCTCGCTTACCTCTCGAGTGTCGTGCACCGCTTTCCAGCGCGAGGATGATGCTCGAGTGACAATATTGTCAAATAAAATTCTATTTCCTTTTTCGGACAAGGTTTTTGATCCTCTTTTCATCTAAAATAAATTCTTTGAATCCTATATATACTCCATGAAATTATGGCTTTTTAATTGAGTTCGAGAGACATTAGAATACAATCTTGGAACACCATTAATTATATTTTCTCTCCTTATTAATAAATTCTTCATTTTTCTGCCAATTTTCTTATGTTCTTCTATTGTTGTAAGTGCTACTTCATATTGTGCATATAATCTCGTCTTATTTCCTAACAAGTGGTATTGAGCTTAAGATTTGATTTGTTCGAGGTTTTTTTTTATTCTTGTGATGGAAATCATAAAGTATTATATTCTGTTTTTGGATCACAGCAATAGATTCTCATTGTGACGGGTGAAGATGTGAGTAGTGCTCGCTCAGATGGATTTGAACGACGCTTTGTTTAGATTGGACAATATGTCTTCAAAATAGTCGATGGAGGATAAATAATATAAGGAATGAAAGACCATATCACATATTCATCTTCATCTTTCGGATCATATTCTTTAGGACGTTTTGAAGGAAAAAATTGCAGCTACATTATGGTTCAAGTTGGAGCAATTATGCACGACTAAGAGTCTAACCAACAAATTGCATTTGAAGTAGCATTTGTATTTTCATCGCATGACAAAAGATACATCACTTGTAGATCACCTAACTTTTTTAAGAAAATTATCGCTGATTTAGAAACCTTGGAGGTTAAGTATGATAAAGAAGATTCGGGGCTAATTTTATTGTGTTCGTTGCCCACTTCATATATGTCATAGAGACATGATATTATATAGTCATGATACTCTCAATTGAATAAGTATATGATGTTCTACTTTCGAAGGAGAAAATAAAGTATCTTGTTGGATTTGAGGCTCATGGAGATGACCTTGTTGTTCATGGTGAATATGAGAGGGATAGTTCGAAGTCTAACTCTAGTAATAAAATTCATAACTATTGCAAGAAGAAGGGGCAAAAAAGGACCCCAAGTGTACGTTTCTACAGAATAATTGCAAACCAATTAGTAGAAATTAGGAACTTCGGTGGTTATTCAGTTTGGTCCAGTACCATTGGCGTTTGGTTTGGAATCTATGTTGAAGAATACATCTCAATCGAGTTCAAAAGTTATAGGTAATGCCGCATTGCCGCCTTCACCATCTTAGTGCCATGGTATTCAATTGCTAGAGACAGATCCATGAAAGATATTAGGCCTCTACAAAAGTATGGGAAAGCTGATTATACTTTAAATGTAGTTGAAGGTGATGAGTCTAGCAAAAAATAAATAAAACTTTCTATAGAAGTACTTTGTAGTGTTGATTCTATTACGGGGTGTTCTTTTGCCCTATTTGGTGATTGTTGAATTATTTGTGATCTTGTTGCTCATGGTGATAATTCGAGCAACTTTGCTGCCCGAGGTAATTTCGTTGAGCAGTGCTTGGATTTAGATGGTTTTTTTATTATTGTGTGTGCCCTAGTTGAGTTTTGTGGAAGAGAGAGAGAAATTTTGTATGTTGGAGAGTTTTTGATGGAATTAAGTTTTTTGTTGAAGAGTCGTTGATTTATTCCTTACAGCGAAATTTGTCTCCATGTGGAGAATTCTTGAAGTTTTGTTTATTGTAGTAAAATTTGGGTCAAAATTTCGTTGGATGGTCATAAATTGATTGAAAGATATGTTAAAGTGGGTATGGGAAGTTTTGGAGCAACAACTAGGCACTTGAGCACCCAATCTAGGCGGCACCATTTAAGGTGTTTAGACTCATTTTGGAATCAAAACTCAACGCCGGAGTGCCAATGAAAACTCTTCCGCTGCCGAGCACCTACTGCGTGCTTAACACTCGAGCACCGCACGCCTGACGCGAGGTTACCGCTTAAGCAGTAGTATTATCTAGCAAGATTTTGTTTCCTTTTTTGACACGATTTTTTATCCTCTTTCCAACGAAATTAGGGCTTTGTAATTGAGTTAGAAAGATATTAGAATACAATCTTGGAACACAATTCATTGTATTTTCCCTCTTTATTAGTAAATTTTCCATTCCTTTGTCAATTTTCTTATATTCTTCTAGTGCTGCGATTGCTACTTTATATTGTGTCATATAATTCGTTATTATTTCCTAACAAGCTTTTTATTGATGAAGATTAGATGACATACGCACGTACGTATATGAATCTTAATTTCATCTATTCCATGTACATGTGTAACTGCAAGTATAGATTATTTCACTATGTAAATTCATTGTAGAGGAAATTTTTTTGATAATCCAAATAATATGGTGTTTGACATGTTCTTTGGACTATGTAAATCCTTCATGCTTCACATAGAGATGTTATAAGAATTTTCATGTGCATTTCGACCTCTTCTGATTTTGGAGTTCTATTATAGAAAGCAGAAAATGAGCTTGGAAATTGATTGGTTAGTTTGAAGAACGAAGCAGATATCAGGGACTTGTTGAGAGACAAAAATGGACAAAGGATGGTGGAGATGTACATTCTAGAAGCTAATACACCACAATCCCTGCCAATGGAAGTTGCTGAAGAAAAATGGCCGATAAAGATGAGATTAATGCATCCAATGAAGAAAATAGGATGGGTGATTATGCCACGGATGGATGCTTTGTCCATGTGGTTGATTGTAGTAATGGTATAGACAAATAAAATTGATTGGAGTGATGATTTATTTGAAAATGTGGAAGAGATGTGTCACATTTCAAGAAAAACTTAAAATATGATGTTAGAGCAGGTGATGGACAGAACAGAAAGCAACATCTTCAAATGCCAACAATGCAAGTGATCCACATGATGACAGGGTTGAACATACAATGGATGGCTAAGAGATTAGTGAGTCTGACAAAGATTAGTGGACTCTTGAGGAATTAAGAAGTTTGGACAATAAAATATGTGGAATGAACATCCAAGAAGAGACCAAGAGTGGATGCTTTGAATCTAAAGACTGGTATGGAAGTGCCAATGTTCAAAAATGGTAAGTCATGTAGAAATAAAGTTGTTATATATTTAAGTTTATTTAACTTCTCTTTTACCATTTTTTATAGCGCTTAAATTTGAGACGAGAAACATAATGAAGGGATGCAATGTTCAGTTAAAACCAACAAGAGAATCAAATATAAAAGGATGGTGCACATAGATCGATGACAGTTTACAAAGAAAAAACATATTCATGAGTACTATATGCAACTAAAGAAGAAGAGAGATTAAGTTTCATCATCAAGATATTCGAAGGAGAGCACAATGCCCTATAGTGTATAAAAATAAGAGAGTAAGCTCACCTATTTGGCCGCAAAGTATTTATCTGCGTGGAAGGCTAAACCAAATATGTGAGTCAGGAGCTTCAGTAATAATGTGAAGAATGACAATTTGAGTAATGTATAAGTATGGCATGTATATAGAACCCAAGAGAAAGCGATGGGGATGATAAGGGAAAGTACGGTTGATTATTACAGTGTTATGGGATTACTGTCAGCGATTGAAAGTCTTATAATGCAACGACATTGCACGGAACGTCGACATGTAGTTTTCCAAAAAAGTACTAGCACGACACATTACCGACACATTAAATCCTCTTAAATTCTTCATTTACCCAATAAATTTAATTTTATACTTGTTATTTTTTCTTGTTGAAATTTGTTAAATATTAGTATCTATTTGTTACTTAATAACAATCTTGAATTAAAAATATATAATATTTTATAAACAAAGAAAAATGACAATGGTAGAGTGTTCGAAGAGAGTTGATATTCGACATGTATCTGATACACACACGCTAACTTAGTTGAAATATTCATGTAATACAAATTAAAACTAATAAAAGTAGGAACCACTGCTCGGTTAGAGGGTCATGCTAGAGAATTCAATAGGCTTTGCATTTGTCTTGGAGCGTCGAAAGGGGTTTTATGAGTGGCTGCATGAGGGTAATTGTGTTTGATGGTTGTTTTCTAAAGATAGAACATGGCAGTCAATTATTAACTACAGTTGGTATTGATGGCAATGGTATGTATCCAATAGCATCTGCAGTAATGGAGACTAAAAATAAAGAGAATTGGATATGATGTTTTAGGTTTTCTTAGAGAGAACATTGGATTGCATAAC
This sequence comes from Fraxinus baroniana, assembly GCA_903798355.1. Classification (NCBI taxonomy): domain Eukaryota; kingdom Viridiplantae; phylum Streptophyta; class Magnoliopsida; order Lamiales; family Oleaceae; genus Fraxinus; species Fraxinus baroniana. Next base: position 11,855 of record CAIGRO010067197.1, read on the forward strand.
AGTCATGGTTGGGTTTTCTTTTTTTATCGATAAATGTAAATTTGTATTGATCAAAGTTATATACAAATATCCCGGGTATATCTGAGCTATCAAGATCAAAAGATGTACAAATGATAGATCTAAAAACTCAATGCTAAAGATTCAAAATGAATCAAAACATGAAGATACAATGAAAACATAAATTTGTATATATGTCTTTTTATTGTCTCACAATGCTATTAAAGTGGATTTATGCCCCAAGTATAGGGGCTCCCATTACAGGGGCCTTACAGGCCCCTCACTGTGCGGGGCCCACCTGCAAATAAAAAAAAATGTGGCCCCCACCCCCAAATGTGTCAAATGTGTCTGGCCTGTAACCCCCCCCCACCCCCCACCCCTGTACTTCAAGCATCTCTCATTAAAGTGTGGTATAAGATCTTCAAAAATCTTCCTATTTCTCGCCATCCAAATGTGGTACACAATGCAAGCAAGCACGATTCTCTTGGCTCTGCTTTGCAAGATGTCCCTTGGGTCTCCTTGTTAATCCACTTCAATGAACTAGCAACGTAGACATAGACCATGTAATACCCATCCACATTCGGATCTGCCCCCACGTAGATGAGACGGACGGACAGTGAAAGAACAAGTTCTAGATAGATTATGTTGTTTCTCCACAAAAAACACAATTCCGATCAATATCAAATTGTTGTAATTTATCTTTGGTAGGTAACTGGACAGAACACTTAGCTGAAGAATAAATGAATGTTTCGAAATAATGCAAGTCCTCCAATTATCCACTGCCCACGACTTCTTTCCCTCTTTCAGCCTGAAGAAATCATACGCGTCTGAGATGCGAAAATTATCCCCAGTTGTCCACTTCGTATTCTATCCAAGGCAATTGTAATGTTCCCAGTAGCCTCATCCTTTCTCGATGAGGAATCCCAAATGGCTATCCCTTGAAAGTAGATATGATTAACCTACCGCACCCAAAGAGTGTCTTTCTTATCATGAATGTTCCAAAGGGATTTCGCAAGCAATGCTTTGTTTTAATATTTGATGTCCCAAAAATCGAGGCCACCTTCGCTTTTCGGTAAGTAAACATTCTTCCATGCTACCAACGAATTTTGACTCCCTAAAGAAAATTCTAGTATTATCTAATGATACTAAAAACAGTCGTAGCCGGGATAGGAAAGATAGAAAGCCAAAAACACTCTACCTCTTGAAGAATCGCCCGTACGAGCTCTGCCCTCCCAGCATAGGATAGCGTGGAGCTCTTACACGCACATATGTAAGCTATAATTCTGTCAAAAAGTGGAGCATATGAGCTAACTTTCAATTTCTCGACCACAAGTGGAATACCCAAATAGCGAAACAGTAGAGACCCCTTCGGTATATTTGTTAATTCTTGGATTTCCTACAAATCTTGCCCATGAATACCGTGTACAAGCTAGACTTAGTTGTATTCATTCAAAGTCCCGATGCTTCCTCAAAGTTAGATAGACAATCCATTAAGATACGCACCGACATAATGGCTCCTCTAGCAAAAAGCATCGAGTCATCCGCAAATGATAAATGCGTAATCTCTAGGGGGATACATTTAGGGCGAAAATTAAACTCACTATCCTCGATAGCTCCCTCCACCATCCTTGAAAAACACTCAAGACATAACACAAACAAAAAAGGAGATAAGGGATCCCTTGGCGAAGGCCCTTTTTTCCCTTAATAAGAAGATGCCCCAGATCGCATTGTTTTGGCGAGATACATCGGATGGTAACTTCGTTACCAAGTCAGCATGGCAGCTCGTACATATGTGAGGCCAGTATCAGAATTCATATAAGTTAATGTGGAGCTCTGTTTTGCCAATTACTGTCTCATTCTTTTACTAGCGACTATGGCATAACCTCATTTCAATAAATGTGGTCATTTAGAGGTGGATTAGATAACAGTTGGCCTCTCGCTGCTAGCGTTGTTTCGAGACTGAGACTATCAGTCACGTCTTCACTGGTAACAGCATTTCCGATCAGGTATGGCAGCATTTGGGGATATTTTTTAGATACATATGATTTCGAGAGAAGGAGTCAGACAGAGGTTCTAGAGATGGCAATATTTTAGACAGTATGTTCGTTTTGGACACACTCGCACTATTATACATCTACGGATATTTTGGTTCTTTGGACTGAGAGGAATAATGTGAAGCATAGGGGGATCCGCATGGTGGCCAGCTGTATCATTTGGAGGGTTTATCCCATTATCCATTTTCTTTATACGGGAAGACTGTTTCGAGATGTGCATTGGCGAGGTGATTTGAAATTTGCACCCATCTTTGGTATTTCTTTAGACCCCCTTCCTCATCTCCTCCCTTTTGGTTTGGTGGCACACTCCATCAGTCGGATCTATCAAGATCAATACTGATAAATGTGTCAAGAATGGTTTTGCGAGCGGGGGAGGTATCATTAGAGATCACGCAGGAAACTGTATTATGGCTTTCTCAATTTCGTATGGATCGTGCATGATATTGGAGACAGAACTCGGGGCTATTCTTGATGGAATTTTACTAGTTAGAGGACTCGGTCTTTTAGACATTTGGATCGAATCAGATTTTGTAGTGACTATTCACTGCATCACTAGAGGAGGAGGATCATGGGCTATTTAGGGCATATTCAGACAGATCACATAGAAGGGAATCATGATGCAAATGCTCTTGCTACATAAGTTGGAATCATCGATGATATCAGATATATGGAGTAGTTGACCTACCACGACATATTAGGGCACTCATACAAATTGATAAACATGAACTGTCCAACATTAGAGTATGATTTTTTATTTTTTATTCTTATTTTTTTACTTTATTTGCATTAGTTCTTATTGCGAAGAAAGTAATACTTCTTTTTTTACAATTTTACAATTTTCCTTTATTATTTATTTTCATTGTAAGGGCAATAGTACTTTCTCATTTACTGTTTTCATTATTTGCTTATGTAACCACGATATTTCTCCACAAGTAATGGTATATTAATAAAATGTCGAAAGTACCGCCCTCCTTTAACTTAAAAAAAAAAATTTGGAATAGTGAATTTTTGAAGAATGTGTGGTTAAAAAATAAGTGAGAAAATTCATTTTACGTGCAAATTATTTTATTACGAGAATGTGTGGTTGAAAATGAGTTTGGGGAAAAAAAGTTGTGAAATAATGGTAGACAAACAAGGGCAGCATTTCTTGCATGGACGTTCTAAGCAAAAATCCTAATAGGTTACGGACATCTTGTACAATGTGCACAAAATGATAGGGATGATTTGAGTAAAAAGTTTAAACGATATAGAATTCGCATAAAAGATTAAAGCGATAAGGATGATTTGTGCACAAACATTTCGACAAAGGGAACAAGTAACTTTAACAAATATTGCTAATCAGAATCTCAATTTAGCATACATCGACAAAATACAATAAGAGAAAATCACATCCATTACAACAAAATGATACTGACAAATTACATTTACGCTGTCAAAAACGGTCTTAAAACTTCAAGATCTACCACTCAAAAATCACATTACAACAACCCCACAAACATAACCAAAAAACCAAGTTCTATCAGAATAAGCCTTCTTCTATTATGCAAATCCAACACTTGTTGTTCATATGCATTACTAGATCTAAGAAAAGGGGCGGACCTAGATTAATTTTGAGTGGGGGCGAAATTAGGGGCGGAGTCAACCCGTCGAAGTAGAGGGGTCTAAAGTTGAAGGGGTGGGGCTTATGGGGGTTCGAGGGCAGCGCCCCCGAATTTATTCTTTTTGGAGTTGTTGAATAGTTTAGATTTAGTTGTATTTTCCCAATTAGTTCATGCTATATAAGCCATGAACGAAACCTCTCACCCTGCATCAAACCCACAAATATATTTACTCTAACCGTGTAACAGTTTTTGCAATCACATGTGGTCAAAATGAGATTTACATAACATACCAATGCTTCATCAATAATAGTCACC
>CAIGRO010067237.1:0-21886 GCA_903798355.1 Fraxinus baroniana
ACTTATAAAGAACCGTTCGGTTTGGTTCAGTTCAGTTTGGTTCGGTTCGGATATTTTGGACACCCCTAGCCAGGGTGGATTTGGTGATGTTGGTGGTGGATATTGGTGGCGGTGAGGTGGTTTTGCGGTGGATCTGGAGATTGACATGGTGTTTGTTTGCGGACGATTGGATTTGGCGACGATGACTTTGTTGTTTGTTGAGTGCAATTGCTGTGGCTGTGGCTGTGGCTGTGGGGGTGGTCATGGCGACGGTTGTGGTGGGATGAGATGAGTTGGGGGTGTGTGTCTGTAACCTAGAAATTGTGATTGTGATTCACTGTAATTGAGCTGTGACCAGTAAAAGTTTTGATTTTTTTCAATATGTGACCTTTAAAAACTTTTAATTCGTGGTTGAAAAACAACCCGTGACCATAAAATTCTTGATTTGTGACGGGTTGGTGTTTGTGACTTAGAAATTGTGACTGTGACTCACTGTAATAGAGTTGTGATCAGTAGAAGTTTTGATTTTTTTCAATCTGTGACCTGTAAAAAAATTTAATTTGTAGTTAAGAAATAACTCGTGATCATAAAATTCTTGATTTGTGACCTATAAATTTTTTTATTTGTGACATCGAAATAATATGTGATCAATTAATTTGATAAGTTGTGACCTGAAATTAATTTTTAACTAATTAAGAAGATATCTGTTACCATAAGTTTTGACTGAAAATTAAATTTTTAACTAATTAATAAGATATATGCGATCAAATTGCATATAACTATGACATTAACAATTGTCGGAATCGGAGGAGACGCCGAAATTAAGCGGTGGCAGAACGGTCACCGGAGCAGTGGGGTGGAGTGGGGTGAGTTAATTATATTATATTACAATTAAATATTTAATTTAATAAAATAATTGTGAAATATAATTAATTACTTCATGAAAAACCTGATTTTTACAATTCTAAACCTTGATGCCTGCTTTTTGATTTTGAAATAGATAAAGCCCGAATTGTGAATTTTTCCCAGTTGGCCCAAATATCTATATTAGCCCAGCTTCACATTGAGTCCCCAGCCCAAGCCCAATTATCCAAATATTCTTTCATGATATTAATAAAATGTGAACAATTTTATTACCAAATTAGATTTTTATTTAATGCATATTTTACTTATAATTATATATAAACTTTTATAATAAAAACACAAAATTGTATTGATTAGAGCTAAACTAATCTAAAATAATTTATTTATTTTTCTAATAAATGTTTGGTTAAGCTTAAAGTAATTAAATCTTTTAGTTTTAAAAATATTTTCATATATAACTTATTCGTGCTTATAAAAATGAAACTTACTTATTTTGATCATGAAACTGATGTCACTATCAAAATAAGTAATTTACTTTATATTTAATATTTATAAGAACTTATTTGTTTATAATTAATAAGATTATATGTATAATGTAGTTGATTCAAACAGTGATGTGAAAGAAATAAAAAAAATTTACCCTCGAAAGTCAAAATTTCTTGTCTTTTTTACCTTGGGTGAATTCTTCACTTATGGCAGAGTGCATTGATTGATACCCGCATTAGATAATATTTGGAAACCAATGAGTTTGAAAGATTTTTGAATGACTAATACCCCCAATAATAGTTTGCAGAACAAAAACATATGTAGACGTTTAAATGATGACGAACCATATTCTAATACAATGAACTACCACCAACAATTTCTTTTGGTACGCTGAGTAACAGCGCTCTGCATTAATCAGTTTTCGACTTTCATAAGCAACTGGATGCCCTTTTTGCATGAGGACTCCTCCAAGAGCAAAATCTAAAGCACCCATTTTAACTTCAAATGGTTTAGTCATATCCGATGAGGCCAATATTGGATTCATCCACACTAACTTCTTCAATTTCTCGAAAGCGACTTGGCATTGAGCTGACCAATCCCAAGCTCTTTCCTTTTTCGTTAATTTGGTCAATGGCAATGCAATTTCAAAGTATCCCTTCACGAATCTTCGATTGTAATTGCATGCAAAATTTACCTTGTTAAAGAAACTGATATAAGTCTGAGCGAATGAGCATTTGGACGGTTTGACATAAAGTTCATTCTCTAGTAATCGATTGAAAACTCGCCTCACATGTTGCACACGTTCCTTAAATGTCTCACTATAGATTACAATGTTGTCCAAGTATACCACCACAAAATCATGTAGAAATCCATGAAGTACCCGATTCATCATCGTACATAACATCATTGGGGGCATTTGTGAAGCCAAAATGCATCACTTTAAATTTAAAGGCCCCATCTTTGGTTATCATAGTAGTTTTTACTTCATCTCTTTCCTTGATCCGAACTTGCCAACGTAAGGATCTAAGATCAATCTTTATATAATACTTCGCCCTACTCAGTCGGTCGACGCAATTCGCCACCAACGAAATATGATAGCTATTCTTCACTGTGATCTTATTCAAAACTTGATAGTCGCAGCACATTCTAAGATAACCATCGACCTTTTTATGAAACAACTCATGAGCTCCATATGGTGAATTCACAAGCATGATAATCCCACTCTCCAACATTTCTCCCGATTGTTTCCCAATCTCTTCAAGTTCTGGCAGAGACATATGATAGGATGCCTTGGCGGGAGGTTTAACACCAGGAATAAGTTTAATCTCATAATCAAATGTCCTCCTTAGCGGCAAACTCTTTTGCAATTCATCCAGCCTGAAGTCTTCAAATTCCTGAAGAAGCCTTTTGATAGGCTTTGGAATGGGATCGATCGCTTCTTCGATCTCCTCTAATCAAAGAGTACACAAAAATGGGGGTTTGTTTATTTTGAAACCCTTACCAAATAACATGGCTAAGATGCTCATCTCACCCATTTTTCCAGCTTGTGTAGGGGTGACATGCAACTTATTACCCATATTCATTAACGAATCGAAATATAGCAACACTACTGTCTTGGTATCCCGAAAAAATTACAATCACAGAATAAGCTTAATGTCATCCATCTGAACCGCAAAGGCGCAAATAAATCTGTCCTTTTCCTTAAAAGGATATGCCTTAATTAACACAGATTTAGCTACTCTAGCTATTGGATGAGCAGCTGAGTTGATTACTTTGACATTTTCACTACCTTTCTCCAGAACAAGTCCGAGTTGCTATGCTTCGATACTTTTTAAAATAGTTGTGAGTAACACCAATATCTACCATAACCCCGATTGACTTCCCGTTGATCTTCATAGCAAAGTACATTAGGCCCTTGACCCTATAAATACGAGCTTTCGATTCTTCCATCTTTACCTCTTTCGAGAAAACTTCATGATTTTCCACAACCTAGTGCGACAATGTGTTGCACTGATGTGAGAATGCACCAACTACATCATCGTCCTCTTCGGAGTCGGTCCATTGTGACAGCTAGGTTATGTGACATCTTGCTTTGAACTTGATCCGCCACTTGCTAGTTGACCATATGTATTTACCATTCATTTCTGAGGACACTCCGACACCCGATGAGGTCCTTCACATAAAAAGCACATCAATTTAGAAGCGATATCAGATCTAACCTCTAATGCCTTTCCTTTGTTTTAGTTGTTACCATGTTACCATTATAGCTGCCATGATAGCTGTTTTGATAATTTCCTCGAAAGTTACTCAACGAGTTCTTTGATAAGCTCCTCTCATATTATAAGGGTAACGCTCTCCGCTATTTAAGCTCGAGCAGGAACTGAAAGGTCTGTTTCCACTTCCAATAGCTTGACTATTCCTTGAAGGCTAGGGATGACAAAAAAGCTCGTCGACTTAGGCGGCTCGAGCTCGGCCTGAAAAAAGTTCGAGCTCCAGCCCGTAGCCCGGGTGAGCCTGCCCATACAAAAAAAATTTAAAAGAGAAAAACTACCTTTGCAGGTAGCTGTTTTTAGCTGCAAAAGCTGTTAAATAATAAAAAAAACATAACAAACAAAAAAACTCGAGCCAGCTCGGCTCGGCCCGCTAAGGCTTGGGTTGAGCCTCATTTTTTGCTCGGCTTGGCTCGGGCCTAAAAAAGTTCGATCCGAGCCCAAACTTTTTTTCGTCTCGACCTCGGATCGGTTCAGTTCGGTTTGTTGACATAGCTATCGAAAGTCGATTCTTCCTCAATTCTGATTGTAGTAACTTTACACATTCGACGGCTCTCATGGCCGCGCTCAAATCAGGGATCTTCTGCCTCGAAGTTCCATGCATGTCTATAGTTTCAACCCTTCCATGAAGGTAAAGAGCTTATTATTTCCGACATGTCTCGAATATTTAGCGTACGTCCTGAGAAGGCTTTCATATACTCCTTGATTGAGCTTGTATGTTTCAATACCCATAGTGCCCGTAGGGCTACATATTCCACATTTCATGGGGAAAATTATGATATGATTGCTTCATTGAGGAGTTCCCCAAGAATCAATTAGGACACCGTTGGCCTAAATATTAGCACATTTTGTTCCCCACCATAAGTTTACATCTCTACCTAAATACATGGTAGCGTCGTTACATTTCTTGATTCGTCTTCAATCGAAGCCGTGAGAAATATTATTCCATGTTAAAGAAGAAGTTCCTGACTTTCTTTACATCGCGTACACGATTTCGAGATTCTGAGCGTGGGTGCATACTCTCGTACGAGGTCTTGCCCATCTCATGTTGGAGTACTCGAAAATTGAGCTCTCAACGCTTCCATTTCATCATGCAGATCATGAATGATTGCATCAATTTCAGTCATTGCTGTGCAAGCGTTTCGATTTTCATCCAGTTGGATGTGTAATTCATGAATTTTCGTCTCAACCATCTCAACCTTTTCGGCTTTTCCTCGAGGCTTCATGGTATAGCACAACCTAGTAGTTGTCTCATCAAACGCATCCACATGTTGTTTAGTATTCTTCTTTTGAGGATCACCCACTTGAGTGGCGTGTGGTGTAATTGTTAACAATTCTTTTTTATCGAAGGTTGCAAACTGCAGTTTGGGTACAAACTTTCACGGGGTTCCTTTTTCTAGTACAAAAAGGGACACCATGCGGCAGTAGTCTGCTCCGCTAGCCTACCTTTCCACCTTTTCTTAGTCATTTCGGGATGAAAGCAAAATTTGATTACAAAATTGTAGAAAACTTACAATAGAGAATTTGAATAAATTGAAAGTAAATTGATCATTGATTGATGAAAGTTGAAAATCACTATTGATAAATGCTTAAAGTTACGATTACTGGTGCGGTGGGTGGACACCAATGAGTTTGAAAGATTTTTGAATGACTAATACCCACTATAACATCTTCTAGAACAAAAATCTAAGTGATGGAGTAGACGTTTAAATGACGATGAATTGTACTAAACGTTTACAAATATTAGAGTTATTTTACAATTGAAATAAACTATTACAACTTAAACTTGAAATAATATTTACAATGTGCGGCCGAAATTCAACATATTGTGGCTGCACGTGATTCAAGTGACTAAGTAAAGCCGTGGTCCTTGACACTAGGTCTCCTAGGTGAAAGTCAAATAGCCAACCACTAGACAACAAGAAAATTACATTTTCAAATTTTATTATTAATTTTACTAATACAAAGTGACTCATATCGGCAAAAAGTTGTTCTAATTTGTTGAAAATATTCGACACGTTCATAAATAATTATGGAATTGAAATATTTTTTATAAAACCTCTTTGATTTGGTTAATAATCAAATCCTTAATAGATTTTAATAAAAATTGATGAAATATGTTATTAAAAAATGATAAAAATTGAGATTTTTTAAAATGTGTGAATGAAAATAAATTTNGTGTAAAATCATGATATATTTTGATAACAATATTTGTAAAGAAAAGTAAGCTCCCGTTTGGTAGAGATTAAAATTAAATTTTTAATAGATTTTAATAAAAATTGATGAAATATGTTATTAAAAAATGATAAAAATTGAGATTTTTTAAAATGTGTGAATGAAAATAAATTTTAAAAAATAGACAAAAAATGAGCTATATTTAAATTATTTTAGCATCAACTAATAAAAAAGAGTTTTGTAATTCCTTTATAATGTTGATAAAAGTTGATGGATCATATTAAATATGGGGTGAAAAAGTGAATAAAAGTTGTAGATTCAATGAAATATGCTCTAGTCAAAAAAAAAAAAAAAAGGCTCGGTTTTAATTTTGAAATATTTTTTTATTTTTTTACGCAAATTAAGAATATTTCTAGTATTTCTGAAATCTGGGTATTCTCGGTCACTGTTGAATTGACATGTATACAGGGCGGACCCATTAAGGGCCCACTGGACATTTAATTTTTTACATTTGAAAAAAGTCAATTTTCACCCAAGCCCAACAGCTTTTAACAAAATAATGGCCCATTCCCTTCCCCACAATTCTCAAAACCTGCGAAGACGGTGAGAGGGATTCCGGATTCACTCGCCATATTTTGAAAGAGGAAGAAGAAGACCGGATTGAATATTGGAAGGAGCAAAACTTGGTAATCAATCTCTCTTTCTTATTCTTATTATTTATGTTTTGATAGTTATTTATGCAAATTTCAAGATTAGATATGGTGGTTGGATTCGAACTAGTTTGTCTTTTTTGGAGATATCAGTTGCCTTAAGTTCTTAACTACAATGAAAATGGGTTTGGGTGTCTGTACAAAATGGGTTCAAATTTGAGAAATTTGGGCAGTCATGGCAGTGGTTTGAGTTTACGCACAGAGGAAGGAGATTTGGAAAGATTGTAAGTAAAGGAATTGGTTATATACATTGGGTGTCTAGTATTTCTTTAGTTTAGCAGCTGAATGCGTATTTAGCATGTGATTGGTTATTTGCTTCTGAAAATTATTAATAAATTATGGTTGAATGAATTGATTAACTTTGTGAAATAGTTTAATGGACTGATTTTAAGTAAAAATTTAGCATATTTGTAATAAAAATTCCAAGAAAATCACTCACTATTTCTTGAAATAGAAAGAACCAGAAAATGGAAACTAAAAGCTGGGAGCCTCCCTACCCAATTCTTGAGGACCAAAATTATATACAGTGATGGATTATCCCTTTAAAAATGACTCTAATTTGGTCGATGTTTTAGCAAAGGCTACCTCAAATTGAATTTCGTGTCTTCATTAGTCAATTTTAAATAGTGTGTATGCTTTAAAAAAAAAGGATGAATGGCAGTTTAGTTGTGTATGTTGAAGAAAATGTATTTAATGAAATTGATAACGAGACTATTATACAGCGTTTTCAAAGTATGAGAAGTCATAAGGAACAATTGTGAAAAAAGTACTAAGCTTTGAATATCATCTTTATTGTCTAATTTGAAATTACTTTTTACAAAATTCTGTCTCGCCCCCCACCCCCACCCCCACCCCCACCCCGAACTATAATTTTGGGTCTGCCCCTGCACGTATACTGTATATCCATGTTTTTGTCCCAATCCATTCAATATTATTAGCTCTGCCGATTTATTACACGTCTATTCATATTTGGGGAGTGCTATAATTTTTTCCACACGAATTAGTTTACTTCAATAATTAATTTGAATTAGCTTTGAAATTCACTTCAATATAATTTTTACTTAGAGGGTGTGTGGTAGAGTTAAAATCAGATTAAAATTGAAAATATAGCCGTTATTGTTGACTTTTATTAGACGGGTGGGACTCAATAANTTTGGCTAAATAATAGTACTAGTTTACTAAAGTATTATACACATTCAAAATGTATTATTAAGGGGGTGTGTGCTAGAGATTAAAATTGAAAATATAGTCGTTATTGTTGACTTTTATTAGACGGGTGGGACTCAATAACGACCATATTTTCAATTTTAATTGGATTTTAAGCCGTACCAAACATGCTCAAAATAAGCTACGCCAAACGTGGGAATTCCTACAGTGTTTACTCTGAAGCGTGAGCACGTTTTAACTTCGATTTACTCTTAAAGTCGCGATTTCAGATTTTAACGTCTAAAACCCATTGCCCCCAAAACAACAATTGCTAAAACCCTAATTTCAGTAACTCTGTAATGCTGAGTAGCTTTCACAGTCTACTCTAAATTTATGCAGTGGTTTAAAGGAAGAATTACGTTCTCTGTGACAGCAGCTTTGAAGTCTTCCGTGTTTATTTTCAATAATAATGGAAAAGGACACCTCTTTTCTATTCGCTGGTATTACATTCGACCGCAAAAAATTCGCCCGCGATTTCGCCAGATTCCAGGTAAAAATACAAAAAAAAATTATAAACATTTATTTTTTCTTACTTTGGGGATGATGATCGTTTCCCATATATGCTTATGGCTGTTGTGCGATGTGCTGAGTCAATGAGAAGTATGCATATTCTCTTTATATTTTGATTATTTAAATTTGACAGTTGACAATTTAGATTGAAATTATTTACTGTGTAGGAGAAAAATGAGAGTGATATTCTGGTAGAAAAGCCCAAGTTGATTGAAAATGGGAATTCTGAGATAGAGGAAGGGACATCGGCACTTGTCATTAAGAAGAGGAAGAGAAAGGCACCTCTTTCGGGTAAGTTTAGCTTTATAGGTTTCATGGAATTTAAAAGAATATATTTAAGGCACTGTTGCTGTTAAGGAAAAGTTAGATGTTTTCTGTGAAAATTTCCCCAAGATATGATTTAGTTTCTGTGGAGTGGGAATTGGTATCTGATTAGGTGGGGAATAATGTTATTGCTGGTGTAAAATATTCAAATAGTGACATTTTCTGATCCCTCAGTAAGGAAACTTGAGTTGCTATGATTAAGAAATAAAACAAGACAAAAGGAAGAAACATTTTATATGAATTAATTTTTTGCTTTGCAATTGCATTTATTTTCAGATCCAGTTAAAGGGTTCACTTTATTTAAAAGTTCAAAATCGAAAGCTGTAAATGAAGGACCTGACCAGCGCGAAGATGAAGTTTTACAGGGAAAGAAGGAATATCATCAGCAACTAGAGGTTCATCTCTCTCCTTATTTATATATTCATTGCCATTTTAATTGTATACATAATTTTAACATATTGCTAAGTACTGGCTTTTTAATTTAATTTTATTGGAAAAGCAAGTGAAGAGAGATACTAAGCCATTTTTGTTTTTCTCATTCTTATTTTTGGATTTAGAGGGATGCAATTTTCCGAAAGACGCATAATATTCATGTTTCTGGGAGTAATATCCCATCACCTCTTCATAATTTTGCAGAGCTGAGATCAAGGTACTCATTGGTCATTTTTTCAGATATGCATGTGGACTGGCTGTATTCTGGCTACATTTGTTCATATCGTATTGCTATTTTGGCTTTGGTGATAACCTTCAATATTACTCTACCCGTCTTTTCTGGTCATATTTCTGAAAGAATTACCAGGATATAAGTTTCCTCAACCCTTTCATGTATGTCTTGCTTTTCACTGGTGACAAAAGAGTGTTTAGTTCCATTAATCAAGTGGCTAAATTATTCCTAACAAGTTGTCAGCAAATTTCATTTCATCCTGTTATCCATTTTAACGTGTGCATTTCTCAAACACAAATTATGTTGATTTTCCTTTTATTTGTGTATTTCCACTCTTTGCATGTATCATAGAGCTATTTTTCAGATCTTTCCCTTCTTGCCAAACCTCAAAGTTGTATGTTTCTTTATAATAAGATCACTTCACATCAACTTTCAAATGTGGCACAGAGATTGGCTCATGTCTCTGTCTCTCTGTAATTACATGAATTGTAGGAATTTCATTTCATCATTGAAATAAAAAGTGATTCCTAAAACACCTCTTTCTACAGTGTTTTGTCTTTTCTTTATCATTACTACGTGTTTTTGTAATATTATTTTGTTGTTTTACATTTTGCCTTTATTTCGTTGCAAATGTATTTTTCATCTTTAATTCATCACTGCAGAAGTGCTTCTGCCCTGTGTTTATTTAAATCATATATTGTTAATCTCATTTGTTGCTCTCCATAGTTCTGTCACTAAAGTTTCAGCATATGGTTGATCCTGAACAGATATAGCTGCAGATCATATCTATTGCGCAATTTGGCTGAATTGGGATTTAAAGAACCAACGCCAATACAAAGGCAGGCTATTCCAGTCTTATTATCTGTATGATCTTTCATTTGAGCTATTCTTTGTTATATTTCTTTTTATTTTTTGTCATTTTGCACCACTGGATGAATCTGTCAATTTCAGTGATTATTTGCAAATATTTCCAGGGAAGGGAGTGTTTTGCATGTGCTCCAACTGGTTCTGGCAAAACCTTCGCATTTGTTTGTCCAATACTAATGAAACTTAAGGTATTGAAAAGCACTTTGAATTTTTTTTGTAAGAATCATTTTTCAGAAGTCCTCTGCTAAATAATCGTGCATGATTAGAACGCTTCAAAGGATGGTGTTAGGGCGGTAATTCTTTGTCCCACACGTGAATTAGCTGCTCAGACGGCAAGAGAATGCAAGAAATTGATTAAAGGAAAGAAGTTTTATATCAAATTAATGACTAAGCAGCTTGCTAAAGGTGCTGACTTTTCAAAGTTTCCCTGTGATATACTCATATCAACGCCATTTCGCTTGCAGTATGCTATTACAAAAAGAAAGCTCGATTTAAGCAAGTAAGTTTCCCATTCTCTAGCAAGTGCGATTACTCTAATACCAGTGTATTACTTGCAATCATTTTAAGTCTGCTCACAAGCATCTTGCTTTATCTGTTGATATGAAAAAATATTGATAGTTATTTCAAAGACATTCTCTCACATTTTTACTCTTGCTGCGCAACACAAAATGTTTAATAGTTAGATGACTTCGTGAATGCATGAAATATAATAGGAATTCCTACTCCAAATAAAGTGTGCTCAATGGACCCCTGGCCTAGTCACTGACTCGGATAAGTCATTGGATCACCGAGCTATTGGTTCAACCATTGGGTCATTGCTTATTCATAGATATGGTCAAAAAATATTTTTTAAGTGAATTTTATATTTTAAGATTTTTTTTTTTATAAAAATGGTGTATACTTATTATGGGCTTGTTTGAGCCACATTCTTATAAAAAAATGCATTTTTGAATAGTGTGTTAATGAGAAATGTGTGGTTAAAAATTAAGGAAAAGTTTTGGATTTGCGCGCAATATTATTTTATTGAAGAATGTGTGGTTGAAATGAAGTCAAAACACTATTCAATAATGCTTTTTTTTTTTTTGAAAAAATGGGGCTCAAACAAGTATGTTATTGTTACTCTTAAATTACGCAAATTTTATCAATTATGATTTTTTTAAAAAAATAAATAAAAATTATAAATACCTAAACAAAGTTGATAAAAATAAAACTCTTTTAAGTTTCTATATATATATATATATATGTATGTATATATGTTTACTGACCTTCAAAATAGGCAAACTTTAAAATGGCATGGTGGCTAGCAAGAGGGTCTATTATAAATTTTGTACAGGTTCAAATCCAAAAACTTGTATATACTATATAGTGTTGCAGTATGGGCCTGACCGGGGCGGGCTGATGTCTGGATTTTATTAAAACAGACCAGTTCAGACGGTTTTTGATTGGTTTTATTGGTTCTTGACCTGTTCATATGCTTTCCGGTCAAAGTGTGCAAACCGGCCCAGATCTCTGTCCTGCTTGGTGGGTTCCGGTTTGCGCCGGGCCAGTTTTAATAACTATGGACCAGACATCACAATTGCATTGTGTATATGGGAAGGGAAAACAGATTGAAGGAATAAATTCTTTTAGAAATACTTTCAAACATTTAATTGGGTTCTTTGGATTTTTGTACTGAAAAAGTATAACGTAAATCAGTTGAGAAACAAATAGCTGAATGTGGGAGTGGAGGAATCATTTGAATCTCCACCATATATGTAAAACTAATTGTTCTCTTTTTTTGAAGAATGATTGGATAGAATGCCTGGATGTGAAAATTGGAAAACCTGCCACACTATTGACACTGAATTAGATCAAAATCAACATGATTTTTTCATTTGATTTTGGTAATGTGCAGGGTTGAATTTCTTGTCCTGGATGAATCTGATAAGCTATTTGAGTTAGGTTTGGTAGAGCAGGTTGATGCGGTGGTGAAAGCATGCTCAAATCCTTCAATCTTGCGCTCATTGTTTAGCGCTACTTTACCTGATACTGTCGAAGAGCTTGCACGTACAATTATGCATGATGCAGTACGAGTTATTATTGGGCGGAAGTGAGAACTGAATTTCTCTTAAGCTTTAGCGCATAGAAATTTCTTTATTATTCTTGATTCGGTTATGTGATTATTTATTCTAATATGATAATAGAATACTTATTTATTTTATTATTCCCATTTGTCCAAAAATTATAGATACACGCACAATTTTCTTGTTTTTTTAATTATTTCTTTTTATTGAAAGACTATAAATCTACCTATTATTGATGTTTTTTTGCACCCCTGGTCAAATGACTACAATTTTTGAACAGAAACTCTGCTTCTGAATCAATAAAGCAAAAATTGATATTCGTAGGAAGTGAAGAGGGTAAGCTTATTGCTCTTCGTCAAAGCTTTGCAGAGGTATATTTCTTATCAGCATGCTGAATGAATTCCTTTCATCCCAAATATAGTCATATATTGAAACATTTTAGAACTATCCTCTTCTAGTTTTTCTTTTTTGTACTCTAAAGAATTCCTGCGATAATATTGCCAATAAATTGTTTGTGGTCATCGCTCGTACTACAATGAAAACAATTAAGGCAGGAATCCATTAAAAAGAAAATTGTTTGAATAAGCAGTTCTTCATTCTGTGACCAAGTATCATGAGGATTTCTATCTTTTTCTCATTTTAGTTGATTGATTCCTATGATGAATTTTTGTCATACATGTCATTTTCCTCTATGTAATGATCTGCTTGTTTACTTTGATTGTTGGTGACGTTTAACCAATAACTGGTGAATCTCTGCGAATACAAAACTTGTAGTGTTGTCCCTGCTTTACGTTGTAGAAAAATTTCTAAACTAATTCAGTCTTTCAATTAACATTATATTGAGGTAACAATTCTTCCGTGAATTGATCGTGGGAGTTTATGCTTCTTATAAATCTGTTATATTGCTCGGGTTGCTCATGCATACTTGATTGATACCTGGTTTTTTCTCTTTATATTTTCTTTTGTTTGCAGAGTTTGAATCCACCAGTGCTACTTTTTGTCCAAAACAAGGAGAGAGCCAAGGAACTCTACAATGAATTGAAATATGATGAAATAAGAGCTGATGCGATACATGCTGATTTGTCTCAAATACAGGTAATCTTGCGTATTTTTTATACTTTGACAGGAACCCGAACTCGTAGATTTGGAATTTGCCTTGAGATATCGGTAATAGCTAGTATTCTGTGTTAGTGCTAGGTTTGGACAATGTTAGGTTTCAGAATTTGCTCAGAGCCTCAAACTTTTTAGATTAGGACACTTTACTAGTTAGATTAAATTAAAGCCTAATATTGTTCAAAAGAACAATATCTGTTTTATTGAAGTCCCAGTTGAATTTCTTACTGAATAACCTTGGAAATAAGTTCCAAAATTCTCTCTAAAAACCGGTAACACTATTTCTTTTTGGAATTTACAGTACTAAGAGTGAAATTGAACTAGTTCTTTGTTAAATTTTATGCACAATACTGGTTTCCTTTTTTCTTAGTTCTAATTCTTATTTCATTACTTTCATTTCTTCTACTTGTCAATTTGAATTTCCTCAATCTATATGAATTTCTGCTGACACATTTCCATCAAATGCAGAGAGAAAATGCAGTTGATAACTTCCGGTCCGGGAAAACATGGGTTTTGATCGCCACCGATGTTATTGCCCGTGGCATGGATTTCAAAGGTGTCAATTGTGTGATCAATTACGATTTTCCAGATTCTGCAGCTGCTTATATTCACAGGATTGGTATGCAATTTATCCTTGGAAGTACTTCTAGCTAGTGTGATTTTGGATGTTAAGTTGCCGGCCTATTTTCTTTACCTCAAAATATCATAGATTGGCTTGGGCTTCAGTTTATCGTGGTTACTGAAACCCAGTTTTCTTAACTTCTGAACAGGTCGGTCGGGCAGAGCTGGGAGGAGTGGAGAGGCTATAACTTTATACACAGAAGCCGATGTTCCATTCTTACGAAATGTAGCCAACGTCATGACTGCTTCTGGCTGTGAGGTACCCTCATGGATCATGTCCTTGCGCAAGAAAAAATGGAGAAAACACAGGCCAGAGAGGGAATCAATTTTTACCAAACTGGAAGACGAGGAAGAATAGACTATGGCTAGATGCAAGATTTCGAGAAGTATTTGTGCTGAGCACTTCTTATTACTTTCAAAAAACAACTTTCTTTTTACATCTCAAGTTTCTTGTCATTTGCAACACAATTTGGCTTAGCGCCAGTTTTCAGCTGCTAGGAATGATTGGCAGTTCATTTCTCTCGTCGTGCTATCTGCCTTAACACCCCCCAACCCCTCACTTTTCATGGTGGTCTGTAATTTGTTCGAGTTAAAAAATTATATTCGAGAGAAAGTGAAATTACTTCGGAGTGATTTGGACTTGCTTTTAACTTAACTGAATCGAGCTCCAGAATGAAAATTGACAAATGTGCGTCTGAGTACTGATTAAAATGCTAAAATTATTTTCCACTTGCTTATTTCTGAAAGCACGATCAATTATTGCAACTTCTTATGCGAAACCTTACAATAAAAAGCAGGTCCGTGTTAATCATTATTCTCAGTTTAAGCTACTTGTAAGTATGAATATTCAATCAATTTGCATGACTAGATCAGAGGAAAAATGAGTAGCTCTCGACGGAATTTGTTCAATTGTCTTCTATGACTCCATGGTTTTGTCACCACTTCTTTCCATAACACACAAAACAATATCTACAGACCAGATGCTTTCAATCTTACATAGTTCATTGGAGATGTACAAAAATCCTTAATCACTGTCTACCAATCCTACGCATTCAATCAATTTGCATGACTAGAGCAGTGCAAAAATGAGTAGTTCTCGATGGAATTTAGTTCAATTGTCTTCTATGACTCCATGGTTTTGTCACCACTTCTTTCCACAACAGATAAAACAACATCTAAGGACCAGATGCTTTCAATCTTAGTTCATGGGAGATGTACAAAAATCCTTAATCAACTGTCTACCAATCCTACGCGTTCAAGTTGCAGAAGAAAATTTGCTTCATTTTGCTAATACCAGAAGGGTAATGCGGAAATTTGATGGCACACAGATTAGTTGCCAGTTTCCCGCAATTGAGTAAATATCATACCTCTCTCTCTTTCCCCCATTCATGTTGTTGCTGCCTGTGTTAACAAACAAAATTTGGACAGCCACCTTCTTCGTCAGGCACTTCCCAGCTGCAGAGATTGCTGTTGAAGTGTATTCATCTTGATTAATATCAAGACAATTTCGAAATTGTTCTCTCTAACATGGATGTTTCCTTGAAGATTATCATTTGCCAAGATATCTCTCTGCAATTCAAAAGCTGCAAGACAAGAAGAGAAACCATGAATGCAAGATCTAACACGTGAAAGCTGCTCTAATTATTTTTGGACCTGGAAGGGGCGAGTTGCAATTCAGCACACCACATTCACATCCAAACTTCTCTGTCCATATTGACTTTGACTCGACAAAGCTTTCTCATACAAAAATGGGAGCAATTTATTGATGCAGGAGAACAGGATTTGTAAGTATCCTGCACAAATAAGTATGGATTAGGCAAGCAATTTTTTACTCAAAAGAATTCATTAAACAACAAGTGAATTGAGATTTGAGAGGCATGACAAAAAATAAGGAAGCTTGCCTTGTTTTGATTACCAACTGGTTCGTGTAATAATTAGAACCCAGTAGGACTCATAATACAGAAACCCCACCAAGCTTTTTCCAAGAAATTTAACGTTTCTTCACTGCACTGTTTTCCCTAAAATTTTCAACTCTGTAATTTTAGTTTCAACCTTACTCTTAGTCACAACCCATTTTCAAATATACAGGTATACTATAATGCATGAAGACCATAATACTTTGACGAGGCATGTTCCAAGTAGGTATTATAAGCACATTTGTTAATAAAAATACAGAAGAAAATTATACTGCATTAACTATTTATATGGCCATCTTTTATTGACTATGTTGTGGGTTTAGAATAAGTATGGCTTAAGGCTTTTTAAATTATTTTTTAAATCCTTGAACTGAGAAGCAGCTTAGGTTAAAACCTCTTCACCTTCCACTGCCTCTGTTGTTAATCACACGTGTGGCATTTGCTGTTGATAATGCTTTTCTTTTCTCACTACTTGTTTAACAGTTTATGATAAAGAAAACACAGCATGAAGATAATTTGACCAATCCAATTATAAAGAGAACAAATCAACATTCAAGATGTAGAGGAATGAATTCTTCACTGGAGGTAGCCAGCAACTAGCAAGCCCTGATTATATACATTGGTTTGAAATTACATACATGGTGTTTGTGTACTCTGATGATTCATAAAAATGTACATCCAAGGATATGAATTACACCAGAATATAAAACTCATCTCAATAAGCTAATGCCAATTAAAGTAAAGTGGGACCTGCCCTTCCTTTACTGTATATTTCTGTTAAGCAGTAACATTAATCAGTATAACACAAGGAATAAAGCATAACTTGGCGTTGAGCAGCATTATTGTAACAGACTAATAAGCAAATTCCACCAATTAAAACAGAGCTATACCACATGGTATTTCTCCCTCCTTCCAAATAGTTCATGAGTTCATAAAATTTTTAAACTGCAAAAAAGATGATCCCTTTTTGTGTTTGTGTGAGTAAATAGAAAAAAATTACTACATATTTAAGTTACCCAATGATGCTAATTAAGTTTTTATACATGCCTAGTTGAAAGCATGTAATTTTGCTCGTACCGATGCATTTAATAGCATAAATTTATCTTTTGTTAAATATATGCAAACAATAAATATTAACTTTTGAATGTTAGTGGGGAAAAAAGAAAAAAAAAAAGGAATAAGCACGAACCCAAATTACTCCAAAAAGGTTTTCAAATCCAATAAGAGAAACTGACCAAAATCCAATGAGAGAGACTGACCAGAACTCAAGAAGTAAACACAGGATAATAAAAAAGACGTGAAAGAAAATTGATTGCTCGGGTAAAATGTACTTTTACACCTCCTAACAGCATAACAAGCAAAATAAGAAATAAGGGATATAAAATCCACACCATTCAGGTACCCAATAAATAGAATGGACATAAATCTTACTTCAACTTCATATGTACATACAGTTAAGAAAGTAACAAAACCATGAGAAACAGATACCTCTTTGCAAGATGGAGAAGCCTGCTACGCTTTAATTGTTCGAGATCTCCTGACATAACCAACATGCATCAGATATAAAAAAAGTGTAATGAGAATATCCAGAAAAGGGAATATTCAGTAATAACACTACGTTTAAATTCTCACCCTTGGATATTGAAGTATCAAAAATCATTCAGAGAAAACATGGTTCACCGGTAAACCTTAGCCCCGCAAGGGAACATAACCAGCATCCAACATTTGCAACCACAATTCCTCCAGCATTGTGTATATTCTGCCTCTTTCAGGATGGAAACCATCTTCTGCTGAGAAAACATGACTATTGTCCTTGATTTCAATCCAGCTTTGCCCTGGAACTTTCTTGATGCCATTTTGTCTCATCAAGCTCCTTGCTGTGGCAACATCTTTCCAGCTACCAGTTGAAGCGTATATGTTGCAGAGCATCACATGAGCAGCAGAATTAGAGGGGTCAATCTGCAGAATATTCTCTGCAGCCCGTTTTCCAACTTCAATATTATTTCGAGTTTTACAGGCAGCCAATAGAGTTTTCCATGTCACAATATCAGATTCAAATGGAATTTCATTGATGAAAGCTTCAGCATCATAGATGCGGCCAGCTCGAGCAAGCAAGTCAACAACACATGAATAATGCTCTCTTGTGGGGACTACACCGTGCTCCTCTTCCATGGTGTTAAACAACTGCCACCCTTCTTCCACCAGTCCAACATGACTACAAGCAGTCAAAACTCCAACCAATGTCACCTGGTTTGGCTTGGCTCCCGAACTCCTCATTTTCGTGAATAGATTTAGAGCTTCTTCTCCATATCCAAACTGAGCATATCCCACAATTAAACAACTCCAAGAGAAAACATCAGGATTTTCCATGCAGTAAAAGAGTTTTTTAGCACTTTCTAGGGATCCACATTTCACATACATGTCGATAAATCCATTCATGACAGAGACATCAATAGTGAACCCGGTTTTCAAGGCAGAGCAATAAATTTGATCCCCCATCACTAAAGAGGCGATTTTTCCACAAGCTCCAAGTACAATAGTTAAAGTAATATTATCCGGCCTATTATGAGATAACAGCATCATTCTTAATACCGAGAAAACCTCTCCTGCCTGGTGATGCACACATGCAGTAAGTATGACATTCCAAGAGACTAGATCTGCCTTGCTTTGTATCTTGTTGAACATTTTATATGCATCATTAAAATCTGAGCAATTTGAGTACATTGAAAGTATCGTATTACAAACTGGAACATCCATATCTAATCCCGTCTTCATAATATACGAGTGAACTTGTTTCCCTTGACAGAGAGTTGATGGATCTGTGAAAGCACTAAGTAAAGAACGAACGGTGATATCATCTGGTCTCAACTCCTGATATCTCATCTGAGAAAAATTCAACATGGCTTCATTCACATCACCACCATATGCAAAGGCTGCAATGAGTGCATTCCAAGACACTACATCGGGATTTTCTATCTGGTTAAAGGCAGTTTTTGAATAACATAACAAACCGCATTTACCATACATATCAGTGAGGGAGCAGCCAGAAAAAACATCTCCTCCGAGACCAAATTTTATACTTGCTCCATGCATCTGTCTTCCATATTCGGGCAGTCCAAGATAACCACAAGCACTAAAAACACTGCCAAAGATAAATTCATTTGGATGGTATGTACCGTTACATAGCATATCCTTAAAACAGGTCAATGCTTCTAACTCATAACCTAGTTGTGAAAACCCAGCAATCATTGAACTCCATGAAATCAAATCCTTTAACTTTATGTTAGAAAACACAATGTGTGCCTCATTAATTCGACCAAACTTTGTGTGCATTGCAATAAGAGCGTTTTGGGCTACAAGGTTGGAACCAAATTCCATTTTAATTACATGGGTATGCAACTGTCTTCCCAACTCAACCTCGTTCATACTTGAACAAGCTCTAATTATACTTCCAAATGTGAACTGATCAGGCATAAGACCTGCTCGTAGCATTTGAATATACAAATTTATGGCTTCTTCCAATTCTAGACCATTCCGTGAGTATCCAGCAATTATTGAAGTCCAAGACACCACATTTCTCTCTGGCATATCATCGAATACTTTCCTAGCATCCTTCATCAAACCACATTTTCCATACATATTGAGAATATGGTTCGTAAGGATCACGTCAGGCTGAAAGCTGGACTTCAAAATATGTTTATGAATTTTTCTACCGTATTCTGTGGATCTCAAAGATGAGCAAGCGGAGATCAAATGAGCATAGGTGCTCGGATAAACTTGGCAATTTGAGTTCTTTTCTAAAATATCAAACGAACGAAGGGCTTCAATGAAAAGCTTTTGCTTGCATAAAGAACTTAAGTAATCATTAATTGATTGTTTGTTCTGGAGATACAGAGCGTGAATTCTATGGTTAACATAGTTACAGGATCCTTTCGTCATTTTGTCAGGAAAGCAATGGAAGCCACGAAAATTTCCTTTGCTTCACTTCCTCTCTACTGTATATATTTTCCACATGATTCTAAGAAAATTCCAACCAGAACCTACAATGCATCAAAGAAAAACTTGATCAGAATATGCACATGAAGTGATGAATTGGGTCAAAAAACAGGGAACTCGTCGACGTAAAAATATTTGCACAAAAAGAGTAGGAAAAAACAACCCATGAATAAACAATAAATTGCCCATGGATTTCCCAAATTCTACCTGGATTACAAAATAACAATGCAATTCTTTATTTCATCTTCTTCTTTTCAATAAACAATTTCTTTACTCATTTATGAGCCATAAATCATCTCAATAATTTTTGTGGGCATTTTGTCAAGCATAAAGCATATGATAGGAGTCTAGTAGAGGATGCTATAGTGCATTTGAGAAGATTTTTATTACAAGTCATTTTGAGGGAGAATAATTATTTATTGATAAATAGTAAGAAAAAGGAGAAACTTTCGGAAATCAATTCTGAATTTTGGATAAAATGGCATTAACAAAGAAACATAAATAGCCGCAAATGTTTTCAACTTTTTTTCATTTACAAATTCATCCCTAACATTTTCTTTTACAATTGTGTCATTATATTATACTAAATTAAAATATTAAAATTTCAAAAAATAGAAAAGAAATAAATTGAAAATAATAATGATAATGATAATAATAAAAGAGTTTGTATAAATTTTTTGAGAACTCCAGAGAACGGAGTTCGAGAAAAAATGATCTTTTTGAAGAATATATGATTAAAAAGTAAAAAAATATTGATTTATGTGTAAAATGATTTTATTTGAAAGAGCTTACGATTGAGTTTTTAAGAATTTCCGCCAAACGTGTGCAAAATTTAATCATCTTTTTTCCATCTCTATCTCCTGCAAACTTAACACCACACTACACTACACATATCATCACAGTGGACACCACACCACTTGCACCAAGGATAGATCCAGGAATGTAGGACACAAGGGCAGAAATTTAAGAAAGTCAATAACTCAACACTGGCGGTTTCTAGTACTAATCTACATCGATTCAACTTTCAATTCCAAGAATAACTTAACCATATCACAGCCTTTCTATTTTCCTTGAGCTTCCATCTGGACTTCCCAACTACACCGTACCGTTGTTCTCGACCTTACGACATATGACCTCTACATCCACGTCTCAACTTTTCATTAACGCCATCATCTTCGTCCTTTGACTCCGAATTCCACACCCAGTTAGGGGCATTGTCCGACAACAGGGACAATATAGGGGCGGAGCCAAGAATTAATGGTACAGGGGGCAAAAAATTTTAAAATTTAATTTACAAATAAAATTTATATATAAGGTTACCTATTACACTTGTTCTTTAAAAAGAAAGATAACAAGGTTCTTCATTTTTTGGAAGAAGGTCGAGATATTCTTCCATATTAAACCTAAAAGCATAAAAATCAAAATATTTTAATATCCTATAAATTCCTATATAATTTATGAAGCCTGTATAATTTATATTTTGTATATTGTTGAATATTATTTGACATAGTAAATATATTTTAATAATAATCACTCTAATTCACACTAATGTTTTTTTTATCTTAATACTCAGACTCATTATACAGTACAGAGTGCCAAAAAAACTCTTTAAGAGACGTTTTAATTTAGAGTATCTCTATGACTTTTTGTAGTAGACTTATTGGACTCATGAATTCTTAACATAGCCGGATTTTCTGTTAATTGGAAAAAAAAAAAATTAATTCAATCAAATAATGCAGATACTGAGAGTGGCTCAGGGCGGAGCCAAGAATGAAGGGTACGAGGGGCAAAAATTTTTAAAATTGAATATATGAATAAAATTCATATATAACTAGAAGGGTACGGGGGCCTTTTTTTTTAGCGTTGTCTGGCTTTGAGGATTCATGGTTTGCTCAATAGAGTTTTGTCTAGATTGGACTTGCCAGGACTCATTCCTGTTAAGCGATCCAAATTTGTTGGGTCTTCCGAGTGGATATTTCCTTGGAACAAGAAATTCTGGTGCAAATATCATGATTTATTGACCTATATTAGCCGATGCAGCCCAAGACCCTCTCATTAATTGGATTCTGCCTCATAGTAGAGTTACGTATCCTTTTCCCATAATTATTCCAAGAAGAATCTC
>CAIGRO010067272.1:0-16428 GCA_903798355.1 Fraxinus baroniana
TATCAATAATTAATCATGTTTTGTCACATAATTAAGTGCCCAAAACACATTTATCAGTTTACTATGTCATTAAACTTCGCATAGAATTCATCGAAAGACTTATCGTCCTTCATTCTAATTTCTTCAAACTTAGAGGTCAACATTTGCAGTTTAAAATTCTTAATGGTTTTGGTTCCCTCATGTGTGGTCTCTAAAATATCCCAAACTTTTTTCACATTTTCACACATCGACACTCTCCTAAGCTCCTCTGTATACACAATCATAAACAGGCATGAAGCCCTTTAATATTCCAGTTGCATTCATCTAAGTTTGCTGTTGTCCAATAAGCAATGTGAGTGTGGATTACTTCATCATTAACGGTAGAACTAGGTGCAGCCCAACCATTCACATCACTAAGTCATATACGCTCATCTATAGATTTAAGGAATGCTCTCATTCGAACCTTCTAGTATACATAGTTGATTCTATAAGAAAATGGACACACGGATAATGACTAATTCATCTAGATTAATTTATGGGTCGTGAATCAAAATATGGCTCTGATACCAATTAAAATTACGAGGTTCGACCCAAATTACACCTAGAGGGGGAGAATAGGTGATTATGAGGAATTAAAAAATTAATAATTAAATTGCAACAAGCCATTTTTAATTATCTCTAGATGGTTAATAAATTAATCCAATTTCTCTATGTTGAACTGCCACAGTTATATGAAAATAATAAATAACACACAGAATCATCACGGGGAAACCCCAATTAGATAAAAGCTCCAGGCACTTTGCCAGTCAAAAATCCACTATAAACGAATTTAAACTTACAATCCGTTAGACACAACCACCACTAGTACTTTTTGACCTTCTGACTGAAATTCCTACAGCCCTCCTGGATTACGTGACCCTGCACCAACTCCCAACTGCAATTTTCAGAGACCTCCTGGATTGTGTGCTCTTGGACAACCTCCCAACTTAATAAATCCATCTATCTCTTGTAAATCAACGAACAACTCCGCGTTCTACAACAACAATTGAAACTCCAGTCACTTTGTCTTGATCTTCAGAACTCTGATACATGTTTAGGAAATAAGTAGTTTGATATTTGGATTAAGTGGACTTGAGCGAGAACAAGGCGGCAGGCGAACGACGATGTTTATGTTTCTGTCGCTCGAGCGAAGACATGACAATGAGCTAGCGAAATTGCAACCCTGTTTTTCTCATCTTTTCATACTCGAACTCAATAACCTATACAACTCAATTTATACAAATTGAAACTTACTCCTTGATTTGCACATCATATTAATTTCAATTCTTTTTGTTCGCAGATTTGCCAATTACAATAAAACTTAATAGTGTTAGTGTGCATCATGTTGTGAAAAGGTTCACAACACAGTTTTTTTTTTTGCGTATTGTTGATTTGAATCCCTTTTATTGACTTTGTCTTTTATTTGTTATAAATTATAATTCAATACATAGTATATTAATTTTGTTTTAATTAGTAGGTTAGAAACGCGTTAGTTCTCAAATCCAACTAAACGGACTCTTGTCAATTTTGCAATTTGAAAGCAAGATTCAACTAGTATGCAATAAAATAACACTTGATTATTTTAATTACATAGGCATGTTAAGTTTTGAAGTCTAGTTATTGTTGTTGTACAGAATTGGTATAAGGATCGACCTTTGTGGCAAGGTCACTGTTGGGTTCCTAACAAGATGTTTGGACAGAGCCCATACAACCAAAATTTTATGAAGGATGGTTTAGAAATTTATACTTGTAATTTCGATTTTATTCTAATTTTATTTATAAATAGGGAATGATCATTAGAGTTGTGTAATCGTCATCAAAAGAAAGATATTAGAGAGAATAAGGTATGCGATTTTTCTCTTGTACACTTCCTTGCATTAAAGAAAATTATTGGCAGAACATGATGTAGTCTCACATCGAAGCTAGCCTTTATAAATTTTGTGTTGTGTGTCAATTTTCTTTTTACAATTTTATTTCTCTCGATGATATAGAATTAAAATTTATAATTATTATTGCAACTTTTTGTCAAGGTGCTTAGCAAACGAAAATCAGATAACTGATGTGAGGTCAAGACTTTCCATAGTCTTCAAATTTAAAACCTGCACACAATTGTGCCTTGTCTTTTGGATAGTAGGAAGCAAATAAATTGTCGCACGTTTTGTGTTCGTATTGCACAGTTGGTGGTCCATCTACCTGAACGCTTCAGTTTACTTGTCGGATACTGAAGGGAAAAAAAAAAATGCACATTGTACTAAAATATAAATTGTGTCATGCATATTAAAACGTTTTTAAGCTTTAAAACACCTGGGCAGGATATATTTTTCATAAAGAACAAGAAAGAGACTATGAGGAGGAAAATAAGTTGTTGCTGGAAATGTTAAACCAAATAAGCACTATGACTTCCCTATGACATTTATGGGATCCTCGATGAATTTTCCTTTTTTCTCAAATGCAATTACAAAATAAAACTGTGTATTCTCATGTGCAGCTCATTCTTTTATATTGATATCGCTAGAATATTTATTTATTTCTACTTATATTTTACTCGAATTATTAGAAAGTTTTGTGTGTCCTTGAAGTAAAATGTAGTGGAAGTACTATTTCTATGTTTAGCACTTTCAAAATCTTCATTTCTTTTCTCGTAAGTTACCAATTGTCCGCTCTTTTACTTAAGCTGAAAGGTCAAGGGTTCGAATTGAGAGGGCGTAATAAAAGTTCGTGTGGAGTAAGATTGACTCAAACTGGCTCAAAACGAATAATACATATGATATAACGGTTTGAGCACGAGACTTAGGTCCTTACAAAGAAAGCCGATTTCTTCATAACAACCCGACCTATGTGCCTGTCTAAGTCATTAACTTATTGATGTCCGCTCTGCGAGAGTTTGAACCCATCTTATTCTTCACGGATTTCTATCGCGTCCTCATGATTTCAACCTTTGACATTTCCCTAAAGAATGACTTAAGTTGAATCAATGTACTAAATTGAAAAGTGTGCTTAAATTTGAAATGCAAATTCTAGAAATTGTATTCTTGCCAACTGAATAATTTGGATGTGGGATCCAGCTAGAATGCAATGGCAAAAACATGTTCATCATGCTAATTTGTTTTTTAAATTTAAATCTTGAGACATTTGAGCTTCGTCTTTTTGGAAAATAGAAAGCAAATAATTTTTTAAGTGGAACTAGGGTTCCAATCCATCTGACTAAATGCTAAAATTTCCAGCTGCAGAAATGAATTGTCGCTGTCTGGCTAAAAGAATAAGAGAACTCACTAATTCTTATTTAGTAAGAATAAGAAGACATGAAACACGTACTGATAATACACTTCTTAAAAAAATTTGCCTTGATGTAATTCCCAATGAACTTGTTATATTTGCTGCCAAAAATATTTTTCAGTATATGCAAATGAAAAAAAAAAAGAAAAAAAAAAAGAAATTAGTTAAGGTATATTTTGAAGAAGTTAAATGGGAGTATCTAGGATATGGCTGTAATCCGACACTGAAAGAGTAAATTACAAGCGTTCTTTCATCTAGCAGTTCTATGATGTATTTTTCATTTATTAAATGCCAAATATTTATTAGTTCAACATTTTTTGGCCATTTTATACAAATGGATTTGTAAATTTTCAATATTTAAAAGGAAGTAATCAAAACGTGGTCTAAATTTTCTTGGCCTACATATTCCTGATGTAATAAGACTATAAATTCCCATCAAAGAAGCTCGTAAATTCATACAGTCCCATTGAAGTGAGAAGCATTTCTTTGATTTATTTCAAGTGTCAAATATAGAATTTGAAAAACGTGCAGTTCGACCCTAACAATACCTAAAAGGGGTGAATAGGTGTATAATGCGGAATTAAAATATTTTAGGAATTAAATAGCAATAAGTCACTTTTTAATTTTTTTTCTAGATGATTAAACATGCAAGTCATTTTAGTCATAAGTTTGAATACCGTAGTTCATATGGTCAATCAATAAACAATAACGAAAGCAGTAATTCAACACCAGGATGATCATAAAGAAACCCAACTGGGAAAAACTCCGGGTAATTTGCAGGCAATCCACTATAAACTATTCAAACAACTTACAGTACATCAGACTAGACGACCTGTACTATCTGATTTCCCAACTGCACTCCTTACAGCCCTCCTGCACCTATCCTTAGCTGATGTTGCCAAAATTCTCTGTGGAATCTGTTATCCTGCAACACTCTTTACCTTGTGAAATCGTCTATCTCCCATGCATCTACTAAGATCACCTTAATTTTTACAGACTAGAACTCCAGTCAACTTTTCTTGATCTTTAGAACTCTCACCTGATGTAGAGGAAATACAGTTTGGTATTTAGATTATAAGAACGCTACTTTCTAATCACCAAGAACTGATATAAAAAAATCATGAAGGTTGAAAGATGAATAATAAGAATTCTCTCACGGATGAAGCTCTCACAATGTTCAACTTTAGGAAAAGAAACGTTCTGTTGCTATTTGGTATTTATAGGCAGGTTATAAAACGAATGTGCAGGGGAAAAAGTCTCTAAATCTCGAAATAAATTTTTTTCGGATAACCACGTCACTCGAGTGAAGGCTCAGCGACGGTCTGTCGCTCGAGCGAAGGAGGGGCGATAGTCCAACGACGATGTTTCTGTTTTTGTAACTCAAGTCAAACTTTGGCGACAATCTAGTGAAAATTCGCGCCGTTTTTCCTCCTTATACAATTCTCGAACTCTAGAGCTAATAACCCAATTTTCAACTAATTGTAAATTACTTATTGACTTTTTACATACAGTACAATTCAATCCTTTTTGTTTACAGAATTGTCAATTACAAAACATCTAAAACCTAACAAACTCTACCTTTGACATTTTGTGACAAAACTACTAATTAAGTCAAGGCAGTAATCAAAAATAAATTACCGACTCAAAACCTATGACAAACTAACTGACTTGAACAATTTTGTAGTTCAATGAGCACCTGTTACCTGAAATAGACAACTCAACACCCAGTGTAAAATGTGTGGAAAACAGTATAAGTAAAGCAGTTCTAGCAGTTTATAGAATATAGACAATTTACGAATCATATAATATTTTTCAGTTTCAAACATGCATGCTAAATCAAGATATAGTACCAGTGCAACCCAACATACCAAGAAGACACATTGATACTACTAAAACATCAAAGTTAATTTAGCACAACTGAAATTAGAAAATCTTATGTATATGATATGATATGATATACAATGCTCATGCTCCCCCTTACTGCAAACTTTCAATGGTTTTATGTAGTATGCAAATGTATCTATGTCTCTCCCCAACAACCTCTCGGACATAAAAATACAAAATTGTTTTTTTTTGTTGTTTTATTTTTTGTTTTATTTTTAATTTTGCATATAATATCTCTCCCATTTTTTGTCACAAATGACGAATGGATAAAAAAACTTTAATGTACATCATCTCAATTATGTATGTGTAAGCAATCGTAAGTATATGCAATGAACAATAAACTTTCCCACAAATCTAACTCAAATTACCCATGGAGCAAATGATATAAATGACTCATGTGTGTTAAGTGTCACTAATCTTCTAATAGTAGGACTCCAAATCTTAATTTTGTAAGAAAGGACTTGCAAAACATCACTGTTATATAGGTATATTTCACTACTTATGAAAGTCAAACTAGTAAAGTACATTAGAACCTACATATGAAAACTTATTTTTATAGAGAATGACTTTTCTCCCCCTGAATTTTAGCATAAAACATTTATTTTATATTACAACAGTAAACACGAATGCTCAAATATATTGTTTTCATCTTAAGTGCAGGATTTTCTTCATTAAGCGACTAACATGACCCATGTAACAAGCTTTAGGTCGGTTAACCCAAGTCAGTTGACCATAGACACTGGGTTATGAGAAACCCCGGATGCTTAATTACTCAAGTCAAGTAGGCTTCAAAAAGTAGTATAAGATATTGAACACCTTTAATTTTTTATTTTTTTTCATATATTTATTTATATTGTAGGGATAATCTCGAGTTTAGGTCTAAATAAGTTGGTCAATTCATGTTCAAAGTCACCCTACTAACATGTGACTGTCATCCCAAATTTCACACATGCGGTAGAGTCCCACTATTAAGTTCATAGTGGGTGCAGTGTAGATAGTATATGAAGACCTATATTAAATACTCCAAAAGTATCTTAAGCCACCAAAAATAATTATATTATAGTTCACTAAATAAACTCATGCTTGATTACGACCAACAAAATCAAGTGTATTGTATATCATACTATAAAACAATTTCCTGTATAAAAACATTTTGTTCTCCTTAATTTTTTTTAAAATTTTAAATCATAATAATGAAAAATTGTTTTTGTTTGTTTTTCGTATAAAACATGAATGCATCAAGAACAAAAAAAAATAAAATCAAATCAAATCAAATCAAATACACACAAACAAAACACAAAAACTAAAAATAGAAATGCATGAGAACAGATAAATGAATAAATATGATGCATGCATAACCCAATGTCTAACAATAGTAAAATACAAGCGTGCACCAAAAACACATAATGAATTAGGTATGTAAATGCTATCCTTTAAGAGCACTGTGATCTATTTCATAATTTTTCAGATCACTTTTCTTCACTCATACTTGCCTGGTGATAAGAATATTTTTGGTCATCTGTGTCACTAACTTGGCCAATTTACTTACCTTATTAGTAAGGAAGTTAATTTGACCAACATAATTTTGATTCTTATTTCTATTCAAGTCCCAATTTCTATTTATGTTCAGGAAATGATGATACCTAGGCCTTATGTGTCCTAGCTCACCGCAATGAAAATATGTAGAGATAAAACTAGGATCAAAGTTATGAGAGCCCTGATAT
This sequence comes from Fraxinus baroniana, assembly GCA_903798355.1. Classification (NCBI taxonomy): domain Eukaryota; kingdom Viridiplantae; phylum Streptophyta; class Magnoliopsida; order Lamiales; family Oleaceae; genus Fraxinus; species Fraxinus baroniana. The sequence continues at coordinate 6,903 of CAIGRO010067272.1, forward strand.
CTATTCCTAGGTTGGCTGGTCCTACGTTGTCTAGTAGGCTTCTGTCCTACATATCCCTTATTCTTTGGTTTAGAGTTAGGCACATGTTTAAGCTGGTCAGTATTAGGGACAATGTGATCTTGGACGTACTAGTAACATTATGATCAATTTTATTGTATCCCAAACCTCCCTTATTACCAGCAGGCTTAGCCATTCCTAAAATGTTATCTAACTCCTTAGAACTACTAGAAAAAACAAGAAGTTGAGATTTGAAAAACTCTAGATCGTTCAGAAGATTTTAACCTGAATTTCTAAGTTTTCCTTTTCAACTGTTAGCTCATTAGCTCTCCTAAAGGTTTTCTCAAGCTCACTGGTGAGATTCCTAACTTGAGTATCTAAAGATTCATTCATGGATTGTAACTCACTCAAGGTTGAGGTAGATTCCTGGATGCACGCTAACAGTTTCTCATTTTCCGACTCAAGTTCCGTGACTCTCGTACTTAAGGCTTTATTTTTTAGTTAGAATTTTAAGACTCTCCTCATACATCTTATCATAAGTCTCATGGATATCTTCATCACTATCATAATCTTTCTCACTCTGAGACTCCTCACTGCAACTAACGTTCCCAGTCTTCTCACTCCCCTTATCAGATTCAGTCTTAACTCTAGAAGTGATCGCCATATCTTCTTGTTCATAGACTCCTCACTGCAACTAACGTTCTCAGTCTTCTCACTCCCCTTATCAGATTCAGTCTTAACTCTAGAAGTGATCGCCATATATTTTTGTTCATCCTCATCGCCAGAAGTATCACTTTGATCGCTCGAATCTGACTCCTCATTACTCAGAATCACCGCTAATGCCTTACATTTTTCTTTATTTAAGCTCCTATTTAGATTAGGACATTCATTCCTATAGTGATCAAACCCCTTGCACTCATGGCATTATAGAGAATGAGATTTCTTAACGGGAGTCATAGATATGTTTTTCTCACGTCTAACTGTCGATAGTTTACTAGGGACCTCATTATTCCACTCTTAAGACTTTCTCCTATTCTTCATCACCTTCTGGGATGTTTTTATGAAATAAGCAATTTTGTTGTCCCTAAGAGTCTCAGCATTAGTGGACTCTCTCTTGTCTTCTCTAACAGTGTTCATGGTGATGGATTTGACCATTTAGGTTGTGAAACAGTGAGTTCATAAGTTTGAAGTGATCCTACGAGTTCTTCAATCTTAACAGTATCTAAGTCCTTACTCTCTTCAATCGCAGTGGCCATGGGTCTAAACCTCTCGAGCAGTGATTTTAGGACTTTTCTAACAATTTTAGACTCATGGATCTTTTCACCTAAGTTAAAGCTAAATCCTTACTTTCTTTTATCGCAGTGATCTTAGGTCTAAACCTCTCGGGCAGTTATCTTATGACTTTTCTAACAATTTTAGACTCGGGGATCTTTTCACCTAAGTTAAAGCTAGAGTTAACTATATCATTCAGCTTTGCATAGAATTCATTCAACGATTCATTATTTTTCATTCTAATCTTTTCAAACTTAGTGGTCAACATTTGCAATTTAGAGTTTTAACAGTTTTGGTTCCCTCGCATGTGGTTTCTAAAATATCCCAAACTTCTTTAGCAATTTCACATATTGACACTCGCCTAAACTCCTTAGCGGACACAGCCATGAACATGACATGAAGGCCCTTACTGTTTCAATTACATTCGTCTAAATTAGTTTTATACCACAATGAGATATCAGTGAGTGTGACTACACCAGCAACAGTTGTTATAGGCAGAGCCCACCCAATTTGAACGCTAATCTAAATACGGTCATCCAACACTTTAAGGAAAGCTCTCATTCGAACTTTTCAGTAAACATAATTGCTTCTATCGAAGAATGGAGGCACAGACATGACTAACTCATCTAGAATAATATAATAAGGGTCAAGAATTGATTCAAGTCTCTAATATCAATTGAAAAATGCGTAGTTTGACCCTAACAACACATAGAGGGGTGAATAGTTGTATAATGCGGAATTAAAATATTTTATGAATTAAATAGCAACAAGTCACTTTTTAATTCTTTTCTAGATGATTAAACATGCTAGTTAGTTTAGTCCTAAGTTTGAATACCGCAATTTATATGGTCAATCAATAAACAATAACGAAAGCAATAAATCAACACCAGGATGATCATGGATAAACCCAACGAGGAAACACCGGGCACTTTACCAGGCAATCCACTATAAATGATTTAAACAACTTACAGTTTATTAGACTAGACGACTAGTACTATTCGATCTCCCAATTGCATTCCTTACATCTCTCCCTAGATCCCATGTTCCCCTGCACCAATCCTTAGCTGCTGTTGCCAAAACTCTCCATGGAATCTACTATCCTACAGCACTCCTAGCCTTGTGGAATCGTCTATCTCCGTGAATCAACGAAGAACGCCTTGTTCTTCACAGACTGGAACTCCAGTCAATTTTTCTTGATCTTTAGAACTTTGACCAGATATATAGGAAAGGCAGTTTGGTATTTGAATTATAAGAACGCTGTTTTTCTCATCACCAAGAACTGATATCAAAGAATCATGATGGTTGAAAGATGAATAATAAGAATTCTTTCACAGATGAAGCTCTCACAATGTTTAACCTTAGGAAAAAAATGTTATGTTGCTATTTAGTATTTATAGGTAGGTTATAAAATGAATGGACCAGAGAAAAAGCCTTTAATTCACGAAATAAAATTTTCCCGGATAACCACATCGCTCAAGCGAGGGCTGAGTGACGGTTGAGCGACAGTCTGTTGCTCGAGCGAAGGACTGGCAACAGTCCAGCGACGATATTTCTATTTTTGTAGCTTAAGCCAAATCTTGACGACAGTCTAGTGAAAATTCGTGTCATTTTTTCTCCTTTTGCTATTCTCGAACCATAGACCCAATAACCTTATTTTCAACAAATTTCACATTAATCCTTGACTTTTTACACATAGTACAATCCAGTCATTTTTGTTTACAGAATTTTCAATTACAAAACATCTAAAACCTAACAGAATTAATGAATATCAAACTCCATGCATTTGCTGCTCCATTTTCCACCAAAAATATGAGTATTGAGGATACTCGTCGCTCTGTCAAGTATCATCCTAGCATTTGGGGAGACTATTTCCTTTCGTATACATCTAATGTAAATTAGCTAAAACTTTTGTTTCCTGTTAATTAATTGGATTTATTAATTGCGGTAATTCAACATAGGATAATTGTGCATATGAATTCACATGGATTAATTAATAACTATGAATTGTTGCATTTATTAATTGGCAAATTTAAATTCCACATAAACACCTATTCACCCTCCCCCTCTAGGTGTTAGTTGGGTCGAAGTTCATTATTTCATCACACACGTTCAAAATCCACTCACAAGAGCTTAACGTGTACAATGCAGGATGATAAATATAATAACTAATATGGACATTATCAATTACAAATTTGACCTAACTCACAACTTATATTATTATAAGTAATCAAATGCTATTTAATTCGCTTATTCTATATTAAGTAAATACAATAAATTTGAAATGCAAATTCTACAAATTGTAGTCTTGCTGACTGAATAATTTGGATGTGGGATCTAGCTAGAATGCTATGGCGAGAAAATTACTGTAAATTTTATACAAATGGATTTGTAAATCTTGAGACATTTGAGCTTCGTGAAGCAAATTATTTTTCATCGTACAGACAATGTTGTATAGCTGGGTCGGTTTTTGAAGTTGAACTAGTGGTCCAATCCACCTGACTAAATGCTACAATTTCTGTAAATTTTATACAAATGGTTTTTGAAGTTGAACTAGTGGTCCAATCCACCCGACAACGTTTTTTGGCCATTTTATACAAATGGATTTGTAAATTTTTAATATTTCAGTGGAAGTAATGGAAACACCCATTAAACGTGGTCTAAATGGTCTTGGCCTACGTACTCCTCACATCCTATTACTATAAATACCCATCAAACGAACTTGTAAATTCAACCAAGACCATTGAAGTGAGAACCATTCTTCGATTTACTGTCCAAATTTCAGTAGTGAAATACAGAAATGGATATCCGAATCCATGCATCTGCTGCTCCATTTTCCACCAAAAATATGAGCATTCAGGATACTCGCCGCTCTGTCACGTATCATCCTAACATTTGGGGAGATTATTTCCTTGCGTATACTTCTAATGTAAATTAGCTAGATCTTTTGTTCCTTGTTAATTAACTGAAATATAATTGTGTTAAAATGTTAAATGCATGCTTCCACTTACTTGACCAGGATATATTGGCCCACGAAGAGCAAGAACGTCAAAGATTAAAAGAAGAAGTGCAAAAGTTGCTAGTGGCTGCCCCAGAAGGTTCATTGTATAAACTAGACCTCATCGATGCAATCCAACGTCTTGGAGTTGGTTACCATTTTGAAAAACAAATTGAAAAATCTTTAAAATACATCTATGAAACTTATCATGAAAGTCACAATAAACAACACAAGGATCTTCGTACCATTTCTCTTCGATTTCGATTACTCAGACAACAAGGATATTATGTCTCATGTGGTAAGTAATTTTTATTTTCATGATTTGTTAAATGTTGAGAAATTAAATTGTCAATATCTTATATATTTTTATTTTTAGTTAGTTATATTTTTAGTGCTACTTTATTACTAACAAAATTAACTTTCCCTTAACATGACCAAACATGAATATGTTACATGAAAAGTTTATGTTCTCTAATGTGAACATGCACCTTACACATTTAAGGTTACATTTCATATTTTTCGGGGCTGAGGCAGATGTGTTCAACAAATTCAAGGACAGCCAAGGAAAATTTGAGGATTCTTTGATTAGCGATGTACCAGGGCTGTTAAGCTTGTACGAGGCTGCACAATTTGGAGTACACGGGGAGGAAATTCTAGACGAAGCATTGCGGTTTTCTGGTACTCACCTCGGGTCCTCGATCCACCAGGCGAGCAATTCTCTCTCCAGACAAGTTAGCGACACCTTGGAGATGCCAATTCATAAAACTTTGACAAGGCTCGGAGTCAAGAAATTCTTATCCATTTACCAAAAATCAGGTGAAGAAATGCTCCTGAATTTTGCAAAACTAGACTTCAACATAGTNTTGTGAAGCTTTACTACTTGCACTTGTATATATCTGAAAAATTGTTAAAATTTTACTTTTGGACGTAAATTCCAGGTGGTGGAAGGCTTTAGAGTTTGGGGAAAAATTGCCTTTTGCAAGAGATAGGCTGGTGGAATGCTACTTTTGGATATTATCTGTCTACTTTGAGCCCCAATACTGTCTTGCAAGGAAAATTCTAACCAAAGTAATTGCCATGACTTCTATTATTGATGACATCTATGATGTTTATGGGACCCTAGACGAACTTAAACTTTTCACAGATGCAATTGAAAGGTGAGTTTTGAGTTATTCTTCGTATCTTAATATCTAATCGCATATTTATATATAGTGAAATATATAATTCAAATAGCTAGATTCCGATTTGATATTGAATATTTTCGTGAGCAGGTGGGATGTTAGTGCCATAGATCAGTTACCATCGTACATGAAATATTTTTACAAATCTCTTTTAGATGTTTATCTCGAAGTTGAGAGAGAGTTAGGAAAGATAGGAAAATCGTATTGTCTTCAGTACGCGATTGATGAGGTAATCAATATTAATAAATTAGTTGCTTGAGTTTAAGCAAAATTGCATCCAATGATATCTAATCACATTTCAAATTACAGATGAAAAAATTAGTCCGTGCATATTTCGAAGAGGCAAAATGGACATACAATGGATATACTCCAACACTAGAAGAGTATATGAAAGTCGCACTAGTATCTTGTGCTTACATGATGCTATCTACAACATCTTTGGTAGGCATGGGAGAAATGGTAACTAAGGAAGCCTTTGATTGGATTTCAAGTGAACCATTATCAGTTCGTGCTTCTTCAATAATTTGTAGACTAATGGACGATATGGTCGGACATGGGGTAAGAAGTTTGAATTCGTATAAATTGATTTTATTTAAACTACACAAGTTCATCACGTCAACATATGAGAAAAATGCAATAGCCTGCTTAGATATTAGATTGACAAGTTTTGTTTTTTGTTACTTTTATGCAGTTTGAGCAAAAAATAACGACAGTTGACTGTTATATAAAGGAGAAAGGGGCTTCAAAAGAAGAAGCATTTGCTGTATTTCAAACACAAGTCATGAATGCATGGAAGGATATAAACCAAGAATGCCTTCACTCAACTGCAGTACCAATGGCTGTTCTCGTACGAGTAGTCAATCTTACACGTGTCATCAATCTTCTATACAAAGACAGTGATGGATATTCAAATTCTAAAACAAAGTTAAAAGATTTCATAACATCGATACTCATACAACCAGTGATAATATCCAAATGAACGTAGTACAGTATGGGTGACTTTCATTTTAATGTATCCCATATTATCATCCATATTTAGTGCCGTGTTGTCAAATTCTACGACATAATTAGGTCTTGGTTAAGGTTATTCGAATGTTGAATTTCCTCGTATAATGTGTCAAAAATTGAACGTTAAAAACTTTGTATTTGTTTTGTCAATGTTCTAACTAATGATATTAATGTGTGGTCCGAAATTTGAGACATTAGTTTTGTCTTTATGCATAATTGGAGAGAAAGTATAGCCATTGAATTAAAAATGCCATATCCTCCACCTAGTCACAACAGCATTTGAAGGACTAAGAAATAACAAATTATTGAAGATGAGGACTAAGGTATAAATATTTGAAAGATGAAGGCTGGATCAATAGGGAAATTTAGGGACTAACTTGAATCGGAAGCAAAAAGGATGTACCTTGCAATCGCAAGACTCTACACGTGCGATCACAAATTTCACCAAACATGTTCAAGAATATTACCATACGATTGCAACCAACATTACCTTGCGATCGCGTGGCTTTACAAGGTAGAAAATATTTTGTTTCTTAATTTAAGTCACGTTCACCTAACTCTAGAGGCTGCTAATAGAATTATTCATCTAGCAAAAGGGGAAGAGAGTTTCGCGGGGAGACAAAAACATACATTCAATACACTAACCATCAAGATCTTTGTTCCAAGCAAGAGGGAATTGGGATTTCTTGAGCACTCTATTGAAGACATTGAATTAGACAAAAATTAATACTCAAATTTCTTCTTGAAATTATATATTTTCGGGTTATGAATTCTCATAATTTCCAACAAATGTGGCATTGAGAATACGCGGTGTCCTTTCATGTTTCATTCACCCTTTGAGGATATTTCCTAGCATATAATTCAAACCTCACAATAAAATTAATTAATTACTCCCCCTACCTTGAAATAATGCATTGCTCTAGAACTAATATTTGGGCATTTAACTTGTTAAAACTTGGGTGTGACACAAATTATATTCGGAATTTAATTGGAAGTTCTATTGGGAGTTGATAGTTTGATTTGAAGAAATTTAAAATGGATAAGGAGAAGGTTTCCGGATTTTGGCAAATTTTTATCTCATATTCCAACTGAAATACTCCATTATTTGTTAGCTATATTACATTAGGATTTCACCTTTTATTAAACTTTTATTATATTATATTCTCTTAGTGTATTAGGAATTATTGAGTATAAATACGTGATGTACGACAAATATTAAAATTGACCAATTGTCCAACTTATTAGTTTAGACCAAAGAGGTCCTTCATTATTGATTAATAGTGAATTCTCCTTCCCTGGCTGCAATTTTTTCCGTCTTGAATTTTCATGAAAATCTTGTGTTCTTATGATTATTATTTTTATATTGCCTATTCTTGTTTTTCATAACTAGTATCATAACAAATTGGTATTTGCTCATTTACTTCATAACAAGTGATATCAGAGCTAGTTCCTAGAATAGAGAGTTCGGTTTTATATTAGAGCGAGATTTGATCAACTTAGATCAAGGTTTGATTTTCGGCACGACAAGTATGAAGTTTGATATTCCTCTTTTGGATACTAAATTTTTGTTATGACAGATTTTTATTTGGATGCTAGAGAAGAAGCAACGTAAGGATCAAATTGTGATAAAGGGGTAGAGAAGGTTCCAATTATATGCCTTGCAAGGTTATATGATCACGTTTGATGTAGTTGTCACTAAATTGAAGAAAATAGTTATTAGACCTCAATAGAGGTTCGACGAGACAGACTTGGTTGCTTATGCTTTGATAAGTGTCGATTCAGATGGAGCTAGTTGTGATCTTGTAGTTAGTGATGATAATTCAAGGATATTTGGTAACTCGGATGGAGCTAGTTGTGATCTTGATAATCTTGTTGTTCAGGGTGATAATTCGAGCAAATTTGGTACCCCACGTAATCTTACTAATAAGCAATGCATGGATTCAGTAGACACTTGTTGAGTTTGCTCTTAGAGGCTTTTGCAAAAGAGGTTTGGGACTTTTGTTATTTATTGGTGGAGAATTTTGTTGGAGAATTTTTGTTGAAGAGAAAAGTTCTATTCTTGCAGTGGAATTCATCTCCAGGCAAAGAATTCTTGTTGAATTTAAGTTTTGTTCCTTGTAGTGAAATTCATATCAAGGTAAAGATTTGTTAGAATTTGGGTGTAACTCAAATTCTATTGGAAATTTACTTTAGAGTTCTATTAAGAGTTGATAGTATGAGTTGAAGCAATCTTGATCCAAGACATATAAGAAGGTTTCGTGATTTTGGCAGTTTTTCTCCCCTATTTCAACTCAAATACTCCATTATTTGTTAGACCTTTTATATTAGGATTTCACCTTCTATTAGATTCTTCATTGTACTATATTTTCTAGTGTGTTAAGGATTCTTTAATTATAAATATGTAGTGTACAACACACATATTGAGATTGGCCAATTATCCAACTTATTACTTCGGTCCAGAGAGGTCCTTTCTAATTCTCCATTATTGATTATCAGTGCATTTTCTTCTCTACACGTGATTTTTTCCCGTTTTGAATTTCCATGTGAACCTTGTATTATTGTGATTGTTATTTTCATGTTGCCTATATCTCGTCTTTAATATTCATAACAACTTGCTTGTTCTGTAACATAATTATTACAAAAACTTTATTTTGATGCACAACAAATTTATTTACAACAGATGTTTTCCCAAGCAGATAGTATTTTATAGAACAAAAATATCCAAAGTTTAAAATTAGTTATAGGAAGTTATATAAAAACTTAGAAAAATATATACCCAAAGATCAGTGACTAGTACCGAGACACTCTATTTTCAAAAATTTTAAAACCTCACAAAAGGTTTTCATTATATTTTCTCCTCGTCAGCAAAAGCAAATATATATTTTTTGTTTCATTCCATTGCTTTATGCTATTTTAAAATTTTTATTGTTAGATTTTGTGACAAAAGTTCTATATGATTTAGAAGTTTGTTGCATGAAGGAAACTTGTTTAATCTTGGTTTAGAAGTATGGTTTGATTAGGTAGTGTTTTGATGATTGGAGGAAGTTTAAAGTATTTGAGTTTGTAGAGTTCT
>CAIGRO010067287.1:458-13838 GCA_903798355.1 Fraxinus baroniana
TTCTCATAGTTAATGCTTCACACGTGGAAATATTTCTGGGCAATATAGGCTAAGTTGATGGAAATTGAATTGGTGGCTTTGCATATTTGAGATAATATTGGTGGATATAATCATAGAATTAGTGTGAATGTAGTGCTTAGTCAAAAGACAAAATCTAGTTTAAAGATCCCATCTTAGTTCTGTTCTGCAGACCAGTGGTGTTAATTCTATTTATCTGAGTTACAAAGGCCAGTTATGTTTATATTATTGAGTATTAAGAGGACAAAACGTGCTTTTGATTATGAATGTGGACACATTAAAACAGATAAGAGTGTCCATGCTGAAATGGATAACGAAAAAGTTAAGGACATGCTCCAATTTGTAGAATGAGCACCAATGGAGGATGAAATAAGTTAAAATACATTTTAAATGGTTTAGACATGGCTTGTGTAGATTTAAATATCTCCTATTCACAAGAAAAACACAATGAGTGTTGAACGTGGTGGGTGCTGTAGAGATTAAACAAAATAATTCTTGAGACAGTCGAAAGTTGTAATTTCGTTAGATATCTTAGAAGTCATAGCTCTTGAAATGGCAAAAAATGCTTCGTGTAGCTGATTCTAAATTTATTTGGAACAAAGCTTACGTGTTATAGTTGTTCTTGTTATTCGTTTGTCGGAGAACTTGCCCATCAGTGATAAGCAGTGAATAAGATTTTATTGAGTTCAGCTGAGTTTTTATTTCTTGTAGCCATTGAGGTATTTTGAGAGAATTTTACTATTTGTACAACAGCCCCCTCACAATAGCGGGGGGCCTGTGCCCAATTTAAAAAGTGCGGGCCCCCCTATTGTGAGGGGGCTGTACACCAGGGTATACACCGCATTTCTCATTTTGAGAAACCTACCCAAGTTGTAAATTAAAAATGATTATAAACCAAAAAGTTAGGTTTTGGATAATAACATTGGAAGCTAATTTTAATCATGGTGTGTAGCTTCCCAACAGAAAATCATGGTGTGTAGCTTCCCAACAGAAAGCAAACAGATTTACTTTGTAGTTTTTCCTTGACGTTAGCTAGGATTTGATGCAAATGCGAGATCACTTTTCTTCAACTACAACATAATAGATATCAATCATAGTTGGTGAATGGTGATCTTAATAATGGAGTGTTGTTTTCTATCTGTGTTGACGGTTTGGAAACAGGGGAAAACGAAAGAAATGATAACGTACCTAAAAATATAAAGCTAATCATAAGCTACTTAGAAGGGTGAGGGATGGACTTCATAAGAAAATGAATAGAATAAGAAGGCTTGGGCATGAAATTGGATGAAGAACTTGAGAAACTCTCTGTTTGGGGAATTATGATGTCTGATGGGAGCAAAGGGGGAAAGGAAGAATACAGTTTATAGCAAGTGATCTTTTCTAATTTTATGGGCCTTTTTGCCTTTTGGAAATTGTGCAGTCAATGCATGTAGGTACATCTTCTCTTTTGTAACAATATTTGTAATTTTGTATAATTGGCATCTATTATTCAATGAACTATGATTTGTTACAAACCAAGCAGAGAGGAGATTTTGTTCTATTTATGATCCATTATATCTATGCGAACGAATGCAGTCCTCTTTTCAGTGTTGAAAGAGTTTCCAGTAGTTATTCATAGAGTGCTTATTTTGATAGACTGTAGCCTGGTTGAAAATCAACCTAAAGTTTGCACGTGCTGAACTGGTTTGTAGTTTGTACTAATTCTAGTCTAGGAGTTTGCCTGTGAAAAACGCCACAGTTAGCTATTCATTTATGTCTTATGCCATTTCATTTCAAATATATCAATTAAGGGTATCACATCACTTCTATAACATAATGTCTTTGAAATTCTGAGATTCGATCCTTGAAATTCTGTTTACACGGAATAATGCTATTTGAACATAAGAGTTACATAATAGTTTACAAATGATGTGTCAAAAAGCGGGGCCAATTTTTTTATTATTTGGATGAAGAAATTCTGTCCAATCACATATCACCACATCATGTATGTGTAAATTATTATGTACATGTAGCACAATCGGTTTACACGAATACATATTACTTTTTTTTTGGGGGGAAGCGAGTATTTCTTTGCCGTTGGATGTCTTGATACGTTACATGGTTTTTGTTACTTATGTCGTAGCATGAGTATTGAAATTATGCTTGTTGCAAATTAGGTTGCATGCACAGGCACTTACTCTTGCTGCATTAGCGGGGGCTGCCATTGTTGAGTACTACGACCATAAAAGTGGAGCAAAAGCAGAGCGTGTTGTGAAATTCCTCGACCTGGATGAACATCGACCAAAGAATTGAAGATTGGCTTGATAGATGAACTCCCAAGTTTCGATTATTGTTTCCAATGATGCACTCTTGAGTTCTTGAAATGGACTCGTTTTTGTTATTAGCTCGGACTACGATTACGAGCAAACAGTAGCACACAGAGCATTTTGCTTAGCTCTGGCCTTTCCTATTAAGATCAATAATGTTCTTCCTATTAAATGCTTCGTTACTATGTTATATGGATGCAAGAGTTTTTAACAGGAAATTTAAAAGAATGGATGTTTTTGTTCCTTACAATTTTGGCTTGTTATTGTTGGGATTGGTGTTTTTCAAGTTACTTTTCTTTAAGGACTTGCGTTTAACGAAAAGTAAATTCTGTTTTCATCTCTCTAAAAAATTTAATTAAAGTATTCCTATTTAGTCCATGTTTGGTGCAAATTAAAAGTTTGCGAAAAATTTAAATCAAGGTTAACAATTATTTTTAATTACACATTAGGATTTAAAATTTTTAATCACATGTTTAATCCACTTTCATCAAAATTTAATAAAAAAATAAATTTTAGTTACATCAAATAGGGGACCTAAATTCCTAATAATTAATTTTCAAAGTATCAACAAAATAAAAATAAAAATTAATAGCTCCCATTAATTGATAAATGATTGTACAATGTGCAGTAGAACTAGTTTCAAGATTGACAAAATAAGTTACTTAAAAAGTAAGTTTGATTTATTTATAAGCGTGGTACAACATGCAAGCTTCTTTGAAAGAAAATGAAAATGTTGCCCATCAAAACGGCAATAAGATTATTTTTATGGATCTTGCTAATATATTAAGATTTATATAATGTATTACATAATATCACATGTATTGGTCAGGTCTTGAGTTTGCTCTCCAATGGTCATCAGTTCGAGTCCCCTCAAAGTTATTGATGTGAGTACCCAGATGTAAACTTCAGAGTCTCGTAAAATTAGTCGAGGTGCACGCAAAATGGTCCGAACATCCACTATTATCAGAAAAAAAAAATTACATAATATCACATGTCATTCTACTATTTGTTAGTTTAAATCACATTCAACTTTTTTATCTAATTTTTTCATTTCACATCATTTTCGGTAATCGTTTATGTACATTTGTGTGTAGAAGGAGCAAGATCCTGTTTTTATTTAGGAAATTAATCGAGTACCAAGTGTTGTGACGACATGAAAAGTTGAGCTTATATCAGATTTTTCTTCATGAGAGGCATTTTTAACTTCTGTAATATACATGAAAATAAAAAAAGTATAGATTAAGGAATTAGGAGGGATCAACTGGATATTCAAGTAGAGGATTGAATGGTTCGAGTCTATCGATCAATGTGATGCACTTTTTTTTTTCTTGTGCCACTAAAGAAAAAAGGGATGGGATTGGGTTTGTTTTGAGAACACAGAAAAAGCAAGGTACTTTTGATGTATATTTTCAGGAAAAAAAAAATTGGAAAATAGAAGCCATCAAGTAAAAATTCTTTAATGTGTGTTCTAAAATTTTACATATTTAAAAAATTATAATTTTATATTTCTTTTGTGTCTTAAAGATTTTTTATATTTAACGTGATTATTAATTTAGTATATTGGTCTGAATTGTGACTAAAAAGCTTAGGGTGCGTTTGATTTGCTGTTTTCAAGACATTTTCAATTTTGCAAAACACTAAAAGCGTTTTTGATCTGGTAATTTTAAAAAATGCGTTCTCGAAAATAAAGATAAATTTACTACATTAAACTCAAAACAAATTTTTGACATTTTGAGTGTTTTTAGTGAAAATTCCGAAAACACGTGGAAAACAAGAGTTTAATTAAAAAGCAGAAATATAAAATTTTAAAAACTTTAAAATTCTAAAAATAAAATTGATAATTCTAAAAAATTAAAAATATAAAATTCTAAATTCTAAAAATTTAAATTTAAAATTGTAAAAAAATATAGAAAAATAAAAATTGTGAAAAACAAAACTAGTTGATTATAATTTACATAAAAAAAAATTAAAAAGTACTTAAATGAACACATACAAAAATATTCTAAGTTCACGTCATTAGTTTTTATTTTTATTTCTTATATTTAAAATAAATTAATTATTTATTATTTAATTTTTTTTAGTGAGAAAAAATATTATAAGATTCATATTAACATAAAATTATTCTATTTCTACTAGATAATCAAATTTAATGAAATAAAATGTCGTAAAATATTTTTTAAAAATTTCAAACCAAACATGTTTTCTAGTTTTTAGTTTTGAGAAATATTTTTTTAAAATAACAAACTAAACGCGTTTTTAGAAATATTAAAATAGACACTCTAAAGTCTAAACAAAAAAAAAAAACAAAAATGAATTCAAAACTTAAAAAACTAAAACACAAACCAAACTGACCCTTATTATTTAAACAAATTTATTAATTTATTGAATTCATTTATCGATATTTTACTAGTATGGAGTAGAAATACACAATTAGTGCTCCATTAGTTATAGTAAAATAAAGCTATATAAAGCATGTTTGGCCAAGTTTAAAAAGTAAGTAACTTTTAAATACTTTTTATTTTCAAACACATTCAAACGTCTTTTAATCTTTCCTATTGTTAAAGTTTAAAAGAGTTATTAATTTAAGACATAACTCATAACTCTTTGTTACTGTTAAAATAAATAAATTTAAAATTATTTACTTCAAAACAATTAAACATACTTATTTATATACAACTAATTTTTTTAAGTCAAGCCAAATATGCAATGTATGACTGAAAAAATTTAAAATTAAAAAGAGTAAAAGATACTTTTATGTAACTTATCACTTTCAAACATATTTGCATAAATTAGTTATTTTTATTTTAATTACAAAATTTTACTTAAAAAAAATAACTCAACTTATTTATTGTCAAAAAAGTATGATACTTCTAGTTTCAAAATTTACAAAATAACTTATTTTGAAAATCACACGCTCACTCCAAACGTATGTTCAATGCTTAAATGGATTGCCAAGTAAAATTTATCACACAAGTAAAATTGATAATTTTTCTTTTTTCAAAACTATATTCTCCAGTGTATTCAAAAATCTTTCGAGAACTTGATTAAGTTGATGTGACAAAGGGAAAACAGATTTTTAAGTTTATCCAAACATAGATAAAAGTTTAATGTTGACCTTGAAATTTGACGGAATCTCGTGGCCAATAAATTTAGGCTCCTTTTCGTCCATGTGCATGTTATTTGCACACTTGGACAACGACAGTAGATTGCTCGTGACCGTAGTTGCAACGATCACTCCACACTCATATCAAATGATAAAGAAAATATATTTTAGCGTAGCAGAGATACAATAGATAAGAATATGAGCGCCGAATTTGAAGAGACAATGTCAGATGTTTGGCAAATTGCCTCATCCCAAAGGCACGTCATCAATCTCGAAAGGTGTCGATTCCAACTATCATAGGCTAGTTGTCATTTTAAATGGGTTGAAAAGCAGCCACCATATAACATAAGCCTGCAATTTGAAAAGTAATCAAAAAAGTTCATCGATCACATCTACTGTAGGACTACCAAATTTGTTAGACGTATTGAGTATCTTTGTGAGAAATTTTTTTTGGCCGATGCCTCTCACAGGAGAGGCCAATCACTTTGAAAATACACTGCTGCAAGAGGTAATCCATTGCCTCGAAAGTGCCACTTAGATTAAAGTGTTGTCACTTCGGACGAGGTGTTCCAATCACCTCGCCCAACTACTTAATCTCTTCAAAGAGAGCGTGGAACGGACAGGGCAGGGCGAACTGTAGACCTTGGGAGACTTGTGCTTCAATCTGCATTGTAGAACAGGGCATAATATTTAGTTAAGTGTATGTATGGGGAAGTTTTCTTTAAGTTGGTCGAACGCAATTTTTTTATTTACATAATTCTTATTTTCATTTCCTAACATATTGGTTAAGTTACTTTCTTTCAGGCCTCTTTTAGGCAAAAAAGATAACACTCCAATATTTTCAACTTAGATTGATAAAAAATTACTTATTTTACTTGTTTATTTATTAATGTTATAAGTGCACGTTTTAAGCTAAGACAAACATGGTCTTAAGAACGTGGAAATTAGTTGATGGAAGGAAGGAAGAGTCACGCCCCAGATTGCGATCTTACGGCGAAATTTCATGCAAAGCCCTCCTTCTCCGCCATCCTAGATCACTATTTGAGTCTTTCTCACATAAAGACCCCTTTCTCTCTCTCTCCATCACGCATATACAAACATGTATCAATAGTCTATATGCAAACATACATGCGCACACACATTTATCAACCTCTATCAACAAATCCCACCTGATTTCTTACTACTTTTTACCCCGTTTCCTTCGTGCCGCTCAATTTCGAATCTGCATAATTTTCAGTGCAATTAAGAGAAAAATCTTTTGAAAAAGAGTGAATTGGGAAAAAAGAAGATATGGGTACTGACCAGTTGTTGAAAAGAAGTTGTATTAAGAAGCGTCAGAAGAAAATTTCTGTAACGTATCCATTTTATTATCTGCTTCGAGAGCAAAGATTGGTGTGTCTTTTTGTTGGAATTGCGATATCGTGTATGGTTTTCACTATCATTCCCGCTGTTTCGCCTTCGCGTTATGAGTGGATCGCTGAATCCAATGAGCCCATTCAATTGCCCCGAAGAATTACGTATGAGTTGCGCGATGGATTTGGGCACCACAGTGCAGGTATTAGCAATAAGAATCATGGGGTAATTTTAGTTTTTAGTGTATAGTTTAATTATTTTTTCTTCAAAACTAGATTTCGTTTTGACAATTTGTTTGGCATTTTTTTTTGGTTTTGTCATGTAGAGTTTATTTTATGGGTAGTAGATGCAGGTAAAGGTTAATAATATGTTGTTGTATGAAGTATTTGATCCTTCATGTGGGAATATGAAAAACTTTGCACTATTTGGTGAAATCTGTTACCAATTACTGCATGTATTAGCAGCCAAAATCATGGTTAATTTTAGTTTTGATGTAGTGTTCAATTATTTTTTTCTTAGAAATTAGGTTGTGTATATTTTTTAAATTTTCTTTTCTTTTAAGGAAGGATGTTGTGAGAGGGAAGAAACATGTAGAGACTATTTTTATTTCAATTATGGGTTAATGGGTAGTGATGCAGAAAAGGTTCAATAGTTTGTTGTTGTGTGAAGCATTTGATCTTGGAATATGAAAAATATATATTACACTATTTGGTGAAATGTTTGAGTTTAATTGTACAAGTTCTATGAAAATTCTCGACAATTCAGTTCTGAAGTTCTTTCTTATGTGAGAAATCAGTTGGTTGTCTTTGAAAGTGAATTCATTTCTTAGGTCATAAATCTAATTGAAGAAATAGAAATAGACATGACCTTAATTGTTGCTGTTAGGCTGTATCATATCACGAATTAAATGCTGACAAAATATATATAGGAAGTTCAGACATTTTTTGAGTAAAATGTCATATAATGAACAATCATGCTTGGTGTAGATCATCTCTTGCATTATTCCTTACACTCTGCCATGTATCATTTAATTGGACAGTTTTTTTTTTAAAAAAGTTTTTTCAGCCGATCTCTTTTTTGACAAAAAGCAAATGTCATCCATAGTGTAAGGAGGGAGTGTATAAACAACATAATCCTATAACGAATGATTGCCATCCCAGTTTTGCTTTCTACAAACTTGTTTTGCAATTCAAAGCTTTTGGTTTTTCAATGGATACCAATTTCTTGGCAAAACTCCGATAAATTAATGAGATAGAATAAAAGGCATTAAATGTTTGTGCACCTTTTTGCAGTGTGTTTAGCTGTTTTCTCATTGTTCTGTAACCATGTAAGACTTTACGATGTTTATGTATTATCAATACACTGAAATTTTTAAGAGATATTTTCTTGATGGAAATTAATCAGACCAAAATGGAAAATAGAGTTAGGACCCAAGAGCGCAGGTGTGCCTTTTCATGTGCATTGTCATTTCACTGGTTTAGATGCGATGCATCCATAGAAGGCGAGCAATGGCATAAAATTTTGATATTGCACTAGTATTTTGACAGAAACTTGATGGTGATGCAGGTGGAAAAATTCCTTTGGGGTTGAAAAGTAAAAGTTTAAGGATTTTGGTTACTGGTGGAGCTGGTTTTGTGGGGAGCCATTTGGTGGATCGTTTGATAGCACGTGGCGACAGTGTGATTGTGGTTGATAATTTTTTCACAGGACGTAAGGAAAATCTTTTATCCCACTTAAACAACCCCAAGTTTGAGCTCATTCGACACGATGTAGTCGAGCCCATTCTGCTAGAGGTGGACCAAATCTACCATTTGGCTTGCCCCGCATCTCCTGTTCATTACAAGTACAACCCTGTCAAGACAATTATATCCTTTTAAATTCTATTCTAAATTAACTAACTTCTTGATTTTAATCTTTAATTGTACTTTCAATTTGAAAGGGAATGTATAAGGTTCCGATTCCACTAGTTAATCTTCTGTAGAACAGCTACATTTTCCAAATG
Organism: Fraxinus baroniana; assembly: GCA_903798355.1. Taxonomy (NCBI): domain Eukaryota; kingdom Viridiplantae; phylum Streptophyta; class Magnoliopsida; order Lamiales; family Oleaceae; genus Fraxinus; species Fraxinus baroniana. The sequence continues at coordinate 9,241 of CAIGRO010067287.1, forward strand.
TCCCTCTAAAATCTCAAAAAGACAATTTCTGTAAATCCTCAATTGGGTAATAAAATGTTCTTTCTAAATGCAGTTGTGTTCATTTCCCTGAAATTTGTAAATACTCGTAGACCCCCTTAGAGTTTACAATCTTCAGATTTAGACAGCATTGATTTTATTACTGTCCAAGAGTACTTCACAATATTGTCTACATGTTAATTCTAGAATTTGGCGTGGAATCAAGTTAGACTAGTTGACACCTCCATTCCTTTGTGCTCCACGTGTATGCTTACATTAGTATGGAAAATTGATGAGAATTATGCTGTTCTGTATTCAATTTTGGTGTTCTAGGAAGATTCCTTAATTTTATTTGCTAGAAATCACAAGACCAATGTGATGGGAACACTGAACATGTTGGGGCTAGCAAAGCGGGTTGGCGCCCGGTTTTTGCTTACAAGCACCAGTGAGGTGTATGGTGATCCTTTGCAGCATCCACAGGCTGAGACTTACTGGGGCAATGTCAATCCAATCGGTGAGACAGCTAAGATGACTTGTTACTTTTAGACTATGTGTTGTGTTTATTCCAATGGAGATATGTTTAAAACGAACTTTATCTGGTTTAGTTTATTAAATGAGAAAATTTCATCATCATTTGATACTAGTTTAGGAACTAGAAGCTTGTTTTTGTAGTCTATTTGTATATCTTATCTCTGTGGCTGAATTTAATAGTGTTCACTCGGAGCATAGTTGATTGTTTATTTGTCACAAAGGTTTATCTAGTCACTCACTTCTAGAACGAATAATTTGGAGAACTGAGAAGTTGATATTTACCAATCAAATTTGTTATCCAATTGGAAGTACTATTCCACCTCCATTAGTTTTGAATTGGGAGCAGGTGTTCGAAGTTGTTATGATGAGGGCAAGCGTACAGCTGAGACCTTGACCATGGATTACCACAGGGGACTTAACCTCGAGGTCCATTGTCCATAAATTTTTCCATCCAACAGTATGTGCGTTAATAGCTACACAAATATAATTTAATTGTTTTTCAGGTGAGAATTGCTAGAATTTTCAACACTTATGGTCCACGCATGTGCATCGATGATGGACGTGTTGTCAGCAATTTTGTTGCCCAGGTTTGTTCAAATACTGCTAGCTCATCCTTCTTTTGAATCTCCTTTTAGTGCATGTTTGAGGTGCGTACTAGACAATATAATAAAAACAGGATTTTAGCTTCTTTTTTCCCTTGAGAATGTTCGATACTTTCGAATCCTTACCAAACATGCCATTAATGTTGTTTTCTTTGAGAAGTGATTACAAAGACCAGTTATTGGAATTAATGCATGACTAGTTATTTATAACTGCTCCCTACTCATGTCGTAAAGTGTTTTGTGCAGGCCTTGAGAAAAGAACCTTTGACAGTTTATGGGGATGGAAAGCAAACTAGGAGCTTCCAATATGTTTCTGATTTGGTAAGTTGTCTATGTTCCAGCGATCTTTTCGATTGAGGCGTTCATTTTTTTCTGCATTCTCATTGTAAGAGCTATGGTCCCAATTACATTCTTCCATTACGTTATCTCTGATGATGAGTCCGTTAGATTATTACCGGCAAGATATGGCAAGTTTTGAACACTGAAAGGCATCACATTGTAAGAATGGAAGTTCGTAACATCGTCCAATCATGATCAGTGAGAGACACTAATTGAATGTTATAGGGTGTATCAATATTAATATATCATTCCAAATAGTATCTAAACGCTAACAGTTCATCAATGAGGGGGAAACACAATAACCACTTATATACGCAATCCACCAAACTCGATTCACAACCATTCTTAATTAGTTTCAATTGTTCTTCTCAAAGGATGAAACAATATGTCCCTTGCTCTTTCGTCTCCATCTGATGTGAGCTTCTGATGTCCGAGAAATCAGTCTTCGCATGTCTCAATTTTTTATCCACTGAAATTATGGTGGAAAACTGAACTACTGAGAAATTTATTTCTACATTGTTATGACCAGGTGGGAGGTTTGATGCGATTGATGGAAGGAGATCATGTCGGTCCTTTCAATCTCGGGAACCCTGGTGAATTTACAATGCTTGAACTTGCTCAGGTTGATTTATACTCTAGCACAGTAGAGTTCATTTGCATCATATTCATATACTCAAGATTTCATGTTAAGCGATGAAATATATATAGGGGTATCAGCAGCAGTCAGCAGTCTATTCCTGCTAACACAAGTCATTAAATTGCAGGAATTGGCTAATTAGAAGATGATTTCATTGCACAATCTTTGGCACGCCTCATGTTTATATTTGTACAATATGAAAGAAAATAATATAGGGATGGATTTGTCAAAAATCCAACTAGAAAGTCATTATTTCTAAAAAACTTCAATGTGGGTAGTTGATTTAGGACTTCCACGCACGTTCGAAGGTTTGAATCTTTTATTATTGGAATTGTGTACTAGTCGGGGACTAATTGATTCGCTCTGGTTTATAGGTTGTGCAAGAGACAATCGATAACAATGCTAAGATCGAGTTTAGGCCAAACACCGAGGATGACCCCCACAAGAGGAAGCCCGACATTTCAAAAGCCAAAAATCTTCTTGGGTGGCAGCCGACTGTGTCTTTAAGGGAAGGACTTCCCCTCATGGTAACTGACTTCCGGCAACGCATATTTGGTGACGAGAAGGATAATACAGGAGCCCTCCCCATTTAATCCAATATAGACTAAAGTAGAAGAACCGAAGAAAAGAATGTTTTGATAGCAATTGTGCACATGTACATCATACTCTGTCTACCTTTCATTATTCAGTACTCGAGTTCATTAAATATCTAATTTTGGGATCGTACTAACATTGTAGTGATTCCTTCACATGCCTCTCTTTCTTAATTATGTTCAGTCGTATCCAATACAGTAGCATGTTCCCGACGTCTGGGACTTGGAGTACACAAAAGAAATCTAGTTTGAAATATATTCTCCTCAATTCTCACTCCTTGATGTAGAAGTCAGTGATATGCCTATGTCTGGTGAGGATTAAAATCAAATTTTTAACATATTTAGATAGAAGTTGATGAAATGTATGATTGAAAAATCGTGGAACCCATAAAACATATGGTTAAAGTTAATTGTTGACTTTGATTGAAATTAAAATCTACCAAAACAGGGGCATATGTTGATACATTGGATTCCATAACACAAGTCAACATAAATTAAAAATTTTGAAATTTTGTCATAGATACTTATTTCTTAATCCTGTTTGGTCTTACATGTCAAACATGTCTCAATTATACTCATAAGAAAATTTGCAGTAGGGACCCCACACTTTTCATATATGTGTTGCTACATCCCAAACATTCTAATCTTAGCATCTACATTCCATACTTTTTAATAAATTCTCGAAAGAACTCTAGATGACTTTTGTCCAAATGACCGTTGACCACCCCACCACCAACCCAACCACCACCACACCACTTATATCCCAAACCCCATATCCTCTTGCCTCCACCCATATCTTCAAAAACCACCACTACCACCTTCATCCTGCCTCCGCAATTGCCACCCACCAACATGGAGAATCTCTTGTTTGGGGACCAACCAGGGAAGGTTTCAGGTGGTCGTAGCAAGGTGGGCTAGTCGTGGACCCGGAAAAAAAAAATGATTATTATTATTATTTTTTAATTCTTTCCTTATTTATTTATTTTTCTTTTAAAATTGTTTCCCTTATTTGAATGTGAATCATTCGAAGCTTGAGTTTTGATCAAACTAAAAATGGTTTACTGAATAGAACGGTCCAAAATCTTTCAGGGACAATTATAAAAGGTTTGAAACGTTAATATTGAGATTCAATTTTGCTACGAATACTGTTTTTACTGCTAGAAGTAAGTTGATTATGGTTTATTCATGGTCATTTTTTATTTTTTTTACATTTTTACTGAAATTGTAGTATCATTTCATACTTTGACTTAAATTAAAATTTTAATTTTAATCACTATCAAACATGGCTCAATCTTTATCTAATTTTAAATATGGATTATTATCTTGTTATGTTTTAACAGTGTATTATTTTCTGCTTTATCTGTTTGATAGTGATTTTGATATTAGTCAAAATTAATAATTAATTTTAATTACATATTTTATGGTATTCACAATTTTTCAAACACACATTTCATTCATTTTTATCAAAATTTACAAAAAAATCGGATTTTAATTCTCATAAAGCAAGGATTGCAAGTTAGACTTCGTAGAACGTTGTTTTATCATTATATTTGGGATGTCCCCCCCCCCCCCCCCAACCCCCACCTCCATTTTTAAAAAAAAATTAATATCTGCATTATTTTTATTAGGAATAATAATTAGAATTATTCACTTGAATATTCGGTCCAGAATTTCCTTAAAATTTTCTGGATCATGGATCGATCCGTGGGCCTAACCAGGTCCTTACATTGGGCGGGCTGGTTCTTTGACACCACTCTATATAAGAGGAAATTACATGAGTCCAAATATTTAAACTTTCTAATTCAAAATTCAGATACAAGTTTTATTTAATCAAAAATCAGGTATTTATTAAATATTTAAATAATATCATAATAACAATATTTCAAACCCTAATTCATT
>CAIGRO010067301.1:0-17151 GCA_903798355.1 Fraxinus baroniana
GTTTAACGGCACAAGTAAGTGTATAAAATACACTTATCAGTTTTATAGTTTAGGTAAATTGAAGTGAATGGCGTGTATTGGAGCTTAGGATGGAACCACGTGTTGATCATAGAACTGGACTTGAAAAGGAGGTGAAAGAAGAAAAATGAAGTAGAAAATAGGCAAAAGTGGAGGAAAACTAATGATGGAAGTAAAGTGTGAAGAAAAAAACCAATAGGGAGCTGGGCGTTGTGACGCCAGCTCCTAGGTACTGCAATGTCCAGCCAGCCCAGAAAACCAGCACTCCAGCAACATTACTCATCGCGGCGTTGCGGAGCCCCTTCTCGGGTTATAAGAAAACGTGATTTTTGTAAATTTTTTGGTCCGGTCCAACTTCAATCCGTCTTGATACCCTAACAGACTATAAATACAACATTGTAGACCTAAATTGAAGAGAAGAAGATGTCCTATGAGGCAAGGAAGAGGAGCAATCATCGTGAGCAAAAAAGACAACGAATTGGAGAAGAATTCAAGTGGCAAAATAGTTTTTCATATTCTTATCTTCTCCATGTTCTTTATTTTAGAATTTAATATGTCGTTTCCAGTATTCATGAACTAACTTTATTATCTAGGGTTTGATGTAACTAAACTCGAGACATATTTGGATTCTAATATAGTTGTTTCATTTGATTTTTTCCATTAATTTATTTATGTTGATTCTTACGCAATGCTTTCAATTACCAAATCAATTGAATGATTTGATCCTTTAAATTTCGGTACTCGAGAGAGGGGACTTTAGGAATGATCTAAGAATAACATAACCTAGATTTTGTAGATTTTGAGAGAATATAAAATCTTTGAGGTTTATCCCATTTAAGAATCCTGCGCACATAATTTATATAGTGTTAATTCGGAATAGAGATATTGGAATTAAAATATACAAATAGGTTCTATTTAGCGCTCGAGAGAGAGAGAATAGAGTTAATCTAAGGTTCATGCCTATAAATTCAGGAAAAGTTGATAGGAATAACTATAGGAATTGAAAAAATTGTTGATAGTGAGGTGAAATCAATCCATAAGCCTTCTCACATTGATAACTCTCCTATAACTTGCTTTCGTTCATTTGAATTATCACACATTCATATTATTTTAGTATAAAAACATTGACTTGAGATTTGATTTTTCTAGATAAAGTGAAAGCTGAAATAATTATAGTATTTAATAGAAATTAAATTACAATCCCTGTGGGTTCGACACTTTAACTTCATTACTATATACAAAACTTTACACCGTATGCTTGTGGCATAAATCACGATATAGAAAACGCTAGACAGGGAAGAAGATTGAATCACTGCCAAAAACAGTTTTTCTCTTTTCTTCTTTATGTTTTTTTTTAATCAATAATTTGATTATGTCTCTTTCATCCATCATGAACTAAACTTCTTATATATTGATATAATCTACACTTGAGACATCATTTTGATCTTTATTAATTATTTCTTAGCGATTTTCCGTTAAATTTTATTTATGTTATTCGTATTTAATGCTTTCAATTAATTGAGTGATTTGATTATTTAAGTTTCTTCACTTGAGAGTGGGAACTTTCGACGTGATCTTAGAATAATATAGTTTAGGAAATATAGGTTTTGAGAGAAAGTATAATTTCTATGAAGTTGTTTCATATAAGAACCATAAAACTTGATAATTCTTAGATGTTTAATTTGAAATAGAAATATTGGAATTGAATTCTAGGAATATTTTTTACTTGACACTCAAGAGAGAGAATAGAATTATATTAGGATTCTTACTTATAAACTTGGAAAAATTAATTAGATATAACTATATAATTGAGAAACATAGTCGATGGTTAGATGAAATCGTAATCCTAAATTTTCTTATATTTATTAATCCTTATTAATTCCATAAATCGTTGAGTTCTTCATATTCACCTTAGATTTAGTTAAAAACATTGATACTCAATTTCGACTGTCTAGATAAAATAAAAGTTATTCAATTATAGTACTTGATATTAAATTAAATTTCAATTCATGGGGGTTAGACATCATAACTTCGTAGTATATTAAAAACTTAACATCATACGCTTGCGGTATAGAAAACACGTAACAACAGCAGACTTGTAGTGTTCTGGTGAGATTAACCATTGCTCCATAATTTCTTCTTCCTCCATTGGTAATATTGTAGTCACTACCACCATTATCCTTTGTGGGTGTGGAGCTTGTGGCAAATAAGTTTAGAAAGTTGTGGGTTGAACCTCCTCGGTCGGTGTTCGTTTGATGGTTTTTCTGCGCTCAGATTCAAAATTTCTCGATGTTTTCGCAAACGTAAAAATAATTTCTCTTACTTTTATGAAGAAATATCTAAGGAAGCTTTAAGTCAACGGTATAAAAATCATACTCTTTTTTTCATCACCAAATAGTTCAATACAAAAGAAAGTCTAAAAATAAGCATTTCCTCCTACCATATAACACTGAGCACAATAACATTTCTTCATTGGTATCCAATGAAACTCCATACCATCAAGTTTCCAAGTTAATCTATCCACATCATAATTGATAGCTTTACATATACAATAATTTGAAAACTGAGAGATTTTGTGGGATGGGTATATAAACATACTTAATGAATGGAATATATTGTTCGTGAGTGAAATAGTAATAAACAACCTTTTAGCTTCCTTACAAAGGAAGGCAGCTTTTGCTACTCTGATGAACAACAAACCACCTATAAGAAGAGGTCAAAACTATCTTCCTCATTGTATCCCTGGCATGAGAATTAGTAACTGGATTTAGTGAATGATAAATGACTTAACAAAAACGAGAGAGCCAAAAAAGTATTGTGAAAGGAAAAATTCCTTCATACATGGCACGCCTTTGGAGTATATATAGGTGTTTAGAATCATGAAACCGTTAGGTGGTTTTCTTCAACGAGTCTAGTGGTTAACGTCCACTTACTAATTATTCTCACCCATGTACTTAGTGGTCAACTTCCAAGACTAAGTGGTCAAAAGGATCATTGATAACCATTAGGCAATTTTCAACCAATTAGAGGGATGTCCAGACGGTTGGGAGTCGTGGTTGTCAATCTCTCATAGCGATAGATGTTCTATCATAGTGTTAGTCAATCTATCATAGAGGTAGTCAAGCAATCATAGCGGTAGCTGGTCTATCATAGTGGTAGTTAGACAATCATAATGGTAGTCAATCTATCATAGCGATGGTAGTCTATCATAGGGTTGTCGGGCAATCATAGTGGTAGCCGAACTATAATAGTGCCAGTCAAGCATCATATTGGTAGTCGATCTATCATTGTGATAGGCGGTCCATCATAGAAGTAGTTGGGCAATCATAGTGATATTCGATCTATCATAGCAATATACAGTTCATCATAGCGGCAATCGGTCTATCATAGAGGTAGTTGGGCAATCATAGCAGTAGTTTATCTATCATAGCGATATGCGGTCTATCATAACAGTAGTTGGGTAATTGTCTTCGCTTGGTTAGCCATTTAGTCCACTATTTACATTACATAGAATTATTAGTCAATCTACCTCTTGTCGACAGATATTGTTAAGAGGTAGCATCTTCACTCCTTCGTGTCATAAGAGTAATTACCATTTTTTGTGTTTCCATTTTATCTCGATGTATAAGGTAGTATTATCCACTTCTTCTAGCCAAGAAACTTAAAAATCATGCTCTTCACATCGAGTGGGCACAAAAGTAAAAGTGGAAAGGAGTCGACCAGCCCATTTTTGGATGGGTCTGTAGAAGATCGTAACCTAATGGGTCGATCAACCAGCCATTTGGCGTCGATCAATCAACCTCCCCAGGGCGACGATCCAACATATTTCAACAATTTTCATGTTTTTGATCCATGTTATACTAAAATCCACACCGATTCTTCTAAATATCCCAATCAAAATTTTTGAAATTGAGTTGGATTTGATGGGTAAAGTGTGGTCCTTGACATTCCAAAGAGACCTAGCTCTTATAATTCTTTAACCAAACTGATTCAATTGCCCGATAGATATAATCGTGTCTAATGTGCGTTTGATTTTCTTCTATATTAACTTTTTTTGTACCTAGATGAACCGTTGTTCACATGGCCGACCGCTATGCGATTGAGTACTTGACTATTGCATAGTGGTTGAATGCACTAGCTTTGTCGATCAATGCTCTTGCTTGCTTTTTAATAGTTTGTACAATTTCGAGTTGGATTAGCAAATTTTAGTTATGCTATTTTCATTGGTGATTTATGAGATTTAACCAAATCTTTTTATTTTCTTGCTCACAACTCAGCCCTTTGAATAATTTTGATATGCTAAATGCTAAGTATAGTGATTTTAAGCCTTAACCGATTTTTTGGCTTTAAAAACTCACTACTAGGATCGTAGAGCAATTTTGAGTTTATAACCAATTTTTTGATTTTCTTACTTACAACAAGCGATTTGTTGTTTTGAGCACATGGGATTTTGAGCCTCAACCAATTTTTTAGTTTTGAAAGTTCACCACTATGATCATAGACTGAGATTTGTTATGTTTAGCGTATGGTCTAGTAATTTTGAGTTTTAACAAATTTTTATATTTTGAAAGCTCACCATTATGGCCATAGAGCAATTTTGAGCTTATAACCATTTTTTTGGTTTGCTTGCTCACCACCTGACCCCTTGAACGATTAGCTATGTTGAGCGTGTGGTCTAGTCATTTTGAGCTTTTAACCAATACTTTGGTTGGTTTTGAAAGCTCACAACGAGGATCATAGAGTGATTTTGAGTTTATAACCAATTTTTTTATTCTTACTTACTGTGGGCGATTTGTTGTGTTAAGTAAGTGGTATAGTGATTTTGAGCCTTAATCGATTTTTTATTTTTGAAAGCTCACCACTATGACTGTAGAGCGATTTTGAGCTTATAACCATTTTTTTCTTACTCACCGCCAACCCCTAGACAATTTGATGTGTTGAGTGCCTGATCTAATGATTTTGAGCCTTAAACCAATTTTTTGATTTTGAAAACTCACCACTATGACCGTGAGCAATTTTGAGCTTATAATCGTTTTTTTTTATTTTCTTGCTCGCCGCCTAACCCATCGGACGATTTGTTTTGTTGAGCGCGTGGTACAGTGATTTTGAGACTTAACCAATTTTATTTATTTTTTTTTATCTTAAAAGCTTGCCACTATGATCTTATAACTTTTTTTTTTTTTTTCTTGCTCACCGCCTTACCCCTTAAACAATTTGTTGTATTGAGCATGTACTATAGTGATTTTGAGTTTTAACCAATTTTTTTTTGAAGCTCACCACTATCACTGTGGAGCAATTTTGCGATTGTAGATCAAATATGTGCATTAACATAAATCTTGCCTATATTTGCAAACTCAATAGGCACATCGGGCATCCCAAGTAGGTTGCCCTTCTTTAGTGCCCGTATTGTTTAATATTTTAAACAACGAAGAAAATATCAGATAATTTCGATACCAATTTATTGTGATAATATGCAAGAAAATAATGTCCCTATTTGGCCTCCATTAAATTTTAATTTATTTTTTTCTCTCCTTTTATCAATCACACATTCTCCACTATTTCAAAATCATTTTTTTTTTCAAATAAGGGCAATATGATATAATATGAAGTACTTGATTACAAACTCAAGCATAAAATAATTTGTAGAGGAATTAAGATTTCACTAAAATATGGAGAAACAATTTCAAGAATTTTGCGTTTTTGATTTGTCCAACTTATTATAAATTACAATGAAGAGCTAAATATATATAGGGAATGTTTCAAACCCTAAAAGTAGAGTTATATATGGAAAAGAATGCTCAAAATGCATTGAAACTTAAAAATGAGCCAAGGCCAGATGAATATGGCGCTCAAGTGTCTAGCTAGCACAAGGCGGGTGCCGCTTCACTACTTTGGGCGCTCAAGCTCCAATCAAGCATGATTGCGCCGAAAAGTCCTCCCTAGTCCATTTCTTAATCTCTTCAAGTCTAACACAAATTTCAACTCTCAATTGGGCTTCCAAATAGAATTTCAACTAGAATTTGCCATACATGCTTCAAATGATTACAAAAGCATTCAAACAAATAGAATTTCTCTTAATGGCGAACTTAATTAGAATTCCAAAACATCTTCAAAATAGAATTCGGTTCACATCCTAATTCTAACAAATTCCACCTTAACATAAATTTCAAAGATTCTCCACCTAAAGACAAAACTCCACTACAAAGAATGAACTTCAACTCTTCAACAAAAAAATACAAATGAACTTCTCTATCAAAATCCCTAACTTTGAAATATTCTCCACCTCTATCACAAAACCCAAATGGATTCAAAATTAAAAACCTGAGTAATTAAAATCCCAAGAACACCCTTAGTCACCAAAGTTACTCATGAGTAACAAAATCAAATGTGATTAACAATCAACAAATAAGGCTACAACAAGCACTGTAACAGAATCACCATGGAATGCTTCAATTGAACGATTTTTGCTAGAATCATCACCTTTAACCACGAACGAAACAGAATTAACTAAATCAACATCTTTGTACCTATGTGGAGGCGTATTCTAAAAAACTAGTTTGTTTCCAGAAATTGAATACCACTGCTGGTATTGGTAGCAAAGCTGAATTATCCATAACTTTCGAACATGACGTAAATGTATTCATCAAAGTAGATCTCAAACAAAACTCTGACGATACTGAATTGAACTCACAATCCACATGAGTCCTTAAACTATGTTGATGCATCGAAGATTCTGTACAACCTTGTAAGACATATAATTGGGATTTTTTCTGTCCCTACAACACAATATGAGCATCTCGACAAACATTCAGGACTCTACATTCACTAATAAATTTGTATCCTTTCAAGTCCAAAGTACTTAAAGAGATAATAATTTTCTTCAAATTAAGAACATACCGCACTATATCAAGTGCACTAACACTTCCATCAATCAATTTAATTCTAACTCTTCCTATACTATCTATTCGACAAGGTGTATTATTACCGATCACAGCAATACGTTTTAAAACTTCTTCATATGTTGTAAACGAATCTTGATTGGGACAAATATGAAAAGTGTCTGCTGTATCAAGATTTCAATCCTGTTTAGATTTGGAATTGCAGTAAAAAATCACCAAAAGATTTCCATCATTGTGAAACGATTCTCCAATACTGGCTTCACATGTAGTATCCAATTTCTTTCCTTTCTGATTAGTTGTAGGCAATTTTTCTTTATTCTGCAACTTATAACAATCATTAATAAATTGCCCATTCTTATTGAAATAATTACAATTTTATTTGTAAAGTTAGACATTAATTTGCCTCTTGCACAATCACCATCAACAATAAGGTCATCTCCATGACTCAACTCAAAATAGATATTTCATCATTTCCTTTGAATATAGAGCATCATAAACATCTTCAATGGTGAGAACAATGACTATATAGAAGCTTGTCTTTAAAAGACATATATGAAGTGGGCAACGAACACAGAAAAAACAAATCCAAATCTTTTTCATCATAATTAATCTCTAAAATTTTCAGATCAGCGACGATTTCCTTAAACACGACTAGGTGATTTTCAAGAGATGTACCTTCTGTTATATGATGAGAATAAATGCACTGCTTCAAGTGCAATTTACTAGTAAGGCTCTTAGTCATGCACAATTGCTCAAATATTAACCATAGTGTAGTGGTGGACTTTTTCTTCAAAACATCCTAAAGAATGTTTACGAAAAATGAAGATAAATTTGTGATAGGGGCTTCCAATCCCTATGTTGTTTATACTCTTAATTCCTAGTTGAGGACATCTTGTTAAATCTCAACAACGCATTGTCCAAATCCATCTAAATGAGAACTGCTCGCATGTTTACCTGCCATAATGAAAATCTTATGCTCTGATCCTAAAGTGAAATATCATTCTTCTTTGTTTCCATCTCAAAATCAAAAAAACATTCTCCCTATGAATTGAACCTTAACTTTGATACCAGTTTGTTATAAACAACGAAGAAAATACCGAATAATTTCGATACCAATTTTTTGAGATAATAGACGAGAAAATAATATGTCACAATATGAAGTAATTGATCACAAACTCAAGAGTAAAATAATTTGCAGGGGAATGGAGATTCCACTAAAATATGAAGAAAAAATTACAATGATTTTGTAATTTTGATTTGTCTAACTTATTCTTTTATATATAAATAGAAAAGAATGCTCAAAATGCATCAAAATGTGAAATCGGCCCTGGGCTGGACGAATAGGCACTCGAGCGCCAAGCGAACTCCACGTGTGCGTTGCCCCGATGCTCGAGCGTCCAGCTGGCACTATTTCACTACTCTGGGCACTCGAGCTCCAGTCAAATGCTGGCAAGCATAATTGCTCCGGAAGGTCCTCTCTAGTCCATCTCTTGATATCTTCAAATCTAACACAAATTTCAACTCTCAATTGGACTTTCACCTAGAATTTATCAAATAGACTTTAAATAGGATTCTAAAAACGTTCCAACAAATAGAATGCTTCTTAATGTCGACCTTAATTAGAATTATCAATCTCTTCAAAGTAGAATTCGGGTCATACCCTAAATTATGCTTTTATACTAAGCCCCTGTTTGGGCCATATTTTTTTTTCATTCTCATTCTTCTACTCATTTTCAACCACACATTCTTTAATAAAATAATATTTTCCATCACATCAATAACGTTTCCTTCTTTTTCAACCACATATTCCTCATCACATCAACAAAAATTCTTCTACTTGTTTTCAACCACACATTCTTCAATAAAATAATATTTTCCATCACATCAATAACTTTTCCTTCTTTTTCAACCACATATTTTCCATCACATCAACCAAAAAATGCATTCTTTTGGAAATGATGTGCACCAAACGGGGGCTAAATTTAACTTTATTATTGTCATAATGTATGTATGTAATATTACCAACTTTCGACATTAATTTTAATACTAAAACTATTTCTTAATGCCATATAAAAAACATATTTAATTCTTAATGCCATAATCACCCTCCTCTTCTACAATTAATTTTTCTTGTACTTTGAAAATTTAATTCTTAATGCCATATTAAATTAATAGTATGAGAAGAAGGTGAGTATCAACTATGTTTTTATACTAAATTTAACTTCAAAAACATTATTCGGCTAAAAAAATAATCCTAAATTCATAACATTTTCCCAAATTTCACTTCCTTTAAATTTGCAAAAACTTACTATTCAATTCCCAAACTTACCACAAGTCAATTAATTGTCTATAGGGAAAATTGTAGCCACAGTATCAAACCTTTCATTTTTTCTTAGACTTGACTCAAATATTTCATTTTGTACCATCCACTGTATCAAAATTTCAAAAATTTGCACCCAAAGTCCAAATGAATGAAAACTGTTAATCATCTGTTACATAACCTAAAGTCAATGATTTGACCAAATTTAAAAAAAAAAAAAAAGGACAAAAACAAAATCAAAAAGTTATCTTCTTCAAGCCGCCCAATCCAACCCCACCGCCACCCAATGTCGGCTATCATCCTAGTATTCCTCTTTCCACCACTCTCTTGCAAGCTTTATCTTCTCCTTCGGACTCTTCTCGTCATCCAATGATACCCACCAATCCAATTGTATTTTCTTCTTCTTCCTTCTCTCCATCGTTGAAATAACCCTAGAGCTTGATGAGGCTCCATCAGTCGCTCTTTGGCCTCCCCTTCTTGATCTCATTCCCAAACCATTCTATCACATAATCCTTCACTTTTCTTGACTCCCCTTCATCTCCATTAACTTGTGTTCCACCACCAATCTTTACCCGGAAAACTCTTCTTCCACTCGCTCTTTTCTCCCCCACTCTCTACACTAAACCTATCGAAAATTTCCCTCTAAGATGCCCATCTTCTCCTACCCTTCGATGGAGATGTTATCTCTACAATTGCCTTTGGTGATGCCTCAGCCCTTACAACTACCCAACAACTCCATTCTTACCACTACCTCTAGTGATGCCTTAACCCTCACAACTACACTCTTAGGCGACCTTTCCACATCCCCAAAAATTTCAAAGTTCGATGACCCTGTGGAATTAAAACATAATTGGCTTCAAAGACTCCAAAAAGGAGGCAGCGTTCGCGGTTGTCGAAGTTGTGACGATTGGGATGATTTTGGGGTTGAGAGTTGTAGCGGTTTATGGTGGTAGACAACGGTGGTGATTGTGGTAGGAGAGAAGGATGCGATGGCGAAAGCTAATGTTTTAGGATAAGGAATGTAGTGGTGGTGCCGACGATTTTGGAATTCAAGATCGTCCTCCAACAAACGAAATACGAATTTGAATTTTATTGAATGAGATATTACCAAAATAAAAATTACTATAAACGGCAAAAACGCTTAATTGAGGGAATAAACGACGGAATCTGTCCAAAATTTAATGTATGTCATTGGTCCGTTTCCAATCGAATGAGACTAGCAATTCACAAAAAACGAACAAACCCGAAATTATCATGAAATCATTATTTTGCCTTCCGATCCCACTTCATCATAAACTCTAACTCCTTATGCACTTCATCGATTTTGGTGATATCATTTCTCGTGTTTGATATTTGTTTTTTTTTTTTTTTTGCTTTAATTATTTTATATGAAAAATGAGTTAATTTAATCAATGCTCATTCAACTTTAAAGTCGTTACCACTTACTCACTGAACTTTAATGCGTTACCGAACGGTCACTCATCTTTCCTTATAGTTACACATCCATCACTCACTCCACTTCCGTTTCTTCAAATTGACAAAAATTTACACGTGAATGACGGTTTTCTTACGTGGCAAATCCTCTCCGTTAAATTGACCAATTTAACTTATGCTTCTCCCCCATTTTTCACGACATCTCTCAAATTGAAACCCTTAATTCCCAAATTGAAATCCCCAAATTGAAACCCTTAATTCCCAAATCCCAAACCGTCCGCCACCACGAAGGAAAAAAATTCAGAGGATCACTCACCAGTTGACAGAAAATGGAAGAAAAATTGAAGCTTGCCAAAATCCCAATGTGTCTGCTTCCTATAAACAGTTGTCTCCTTATAAGCCTTCAACTGTTACTACGACTATTAATCAATTTGCTGAAACATCAAAAAAAATCTCTTTGTCCAGATTCCAAGTTTTCGAATGGAGTACTTGGGATACCTAAGATGGAGAATCTAATTGCTGAAGCTTCAAGGAGGCCTTCCCATCCAGATTCCAAGTATCTTAGTGAGATTCTCACAGTACCCAAGATAGAGGAGTTGCAAACTGATGAACAGGAGTGGTTGTTTTACAAAAAAGATCCTCCATCAAATAAGCCCAAGGTGGGGTTTTGGGGGGTCAAGGAAGACTTGAGTGTATGGTCTGAAGCTATATATATAGAACCAGCTGATATTTATGCTCTGCCATATGTCATCCCTTATTGATTATTGTTGTTAATTTAGTACACAGTGAACCCAACAAGCATTTTTGATTATGCCATGGCACTAGGCTGCTGAGATGGATTGGTGTACTTACAGGATTATTGGCTTATTGCACCCTCCCATTGATCTGGTAGCATACACAATTTTTTACCACAGTGTGCTGCTGTTGTTGGCAATGTGGGTTGGTGAACTTCCTGGTGTTGGTAGCATACAGGTTGCCGGCATTTTTCTGGTTGGCTGAAGCAGAATGTCTCACACTTCCTTGTAGCTGGTTGTTGTATATGTAGTTGGTTGTTGTAACTTGGCTGAATGATCTTTGTACTATTGAATGAATGAATCATGTTATAACTTGGTTTGAAAATTGGATTGATTGAGGTTATTGTAAACTGCTGGATTGATTGAGGTGCATTAATGTGATGCACCAGATTGAGAAGCTTCAATGTAATGCACCAGCCAAGGTGCATCATCTAAGCATCAGCACCAAGAATCAGGTGCTGATGTACCTGCATTTTGTGATGCACCAAAATGCAGGTGTATCAGTAGGTGCTAATGCACCAACCATATGAATGAGAAAACATGATTACTTAATCAAAAATACAAACTAAAATCTGTTGCTACAAATTTTTTATTACCATGAGAATTTTTCTAGCAAGATGCAATTCTTTCTATTGAGGATTTTTTGCAGTAGATTATACAGAAGGTGATTATAAAACATTTTTGCCCCCAATGAAATCAATTAGTATGATATTATTTATAATGATGCTAGTGAAGAGTAAAAAGAAATTCTTCAGTTTCAGAACAACCATGTCTAAGATGGAGTAAATTATAAAGGCCAACCATACCTAAGACAGAAACACTCTCATTAATGATACATGGAAATTATGCAAAAAGAAACTGTGCAAGATTACAGCTTTGTTTCTAGTAGATATGTTACCACTTGCAACTTTGCACATAATCATGGAACAGGGCTTCAATAAATCAGTAAGCTGGTAGATGTTGGCCAAACTACAGTTCATTCATTCATTCTCAAAATCATAAATATAAACCAGTAAACTGCTTGAATGTAACCATTCATTCAAAATACATTCATCCATGATGGTTAAACAACAGAAAATTGTACTAAACGACAGCCAAAGATAGTTCACTGTCAAAAACTCTTAAAATCAGACCCTAAACTACAGCTATTTGGAAGGACCATTGTTGTTAGATTGTGCATCACTCGTGACCCGAAGTCTCCTAGCCTTCCATTTAACCCTGAATCCAACAGCACATTGCCGGCTTTGATGTCTTGGTGAATCACAGTTTGTTCCCATTCTTCGTGTAAATATAGCAGTCCTGAAGCCACGCCTCTGATGATCTTGAACCTTAGCTCCCAAGATAAAATCAGCTTGGGTTCATAAAAAATGTACTTGTCTAAGCTCCCATTAGACATGAAATCATAGACGAGAAATAAATCATTTCTATGTCGACACCATCCCAGAAACTGAACCAGGTTTCTATGCCTAAGGCGTCCTATGGTCTCTGTCTCTGATATAAATTCACGCATACCCTGCTTCGATCCATTGTTTATTTGCTTCACCGCGACCTTGGCATTTGTGTTAGGCAAAGTTCCTTTGTAAACTCAGCCAAATCCTCCGAACCCAATTAGCTCGTTGTCTTTAAAACCTCTAGTTGCTTTCTAGAGCTCTTTGTAGGATTGTCTATGCGGGCCAATATCAAGATCCCAGGGTTCAATCACATCCATATTCGTGAGTTTCTTGATCATGTACAAGACTATCCCAATTGCAAGTGCCACAGAAACAACTGTTGATAAACAATAAATTAAAATCAAAGGGAGATTATTCTTTTTTGATCTAGGAACTGAAGGCAATGAAGATAAATCAAGCGATTGTGCTTGCCCATTAATTTTGAAACTACATCCAGAGATATAGTGAGAACTAGTAAGTATACCAATTGAAGCAGAGAATCCATCCAGAGTTTGGCGGAGCTACAATCAGATAATTGACTTGCGACTTCATCGAGCTGGGCGACGAGGGCTTTGAGCTGGGAGCCAACAGGGGGTTTGTGAATTAAGGGTTTGAAGAGGAGAATGTCGTGGGAATTAGTGTTCTCTTCCAGTGATCAGAGAAAATGGGGGAGAAGCGTGATTTGAAGAGGAGAATGTCGTGAGTTTTATTTACACGTGGTCAATTTAACGGGGAGGATTTGCCACGTAAGAAAATCGTCGTCCACGTGTAAATGTCTGTCAATTTGAAGAAACAGAAGTGGAGTGAGTGGTGGATGTGTAACTATAAGGAAAGATGAGTGACCGTTCGGTAACGCATTAAAGTTCAGTGAGTAATTGGTAACGACTTTAAAGTTGAGTGAGCGTTGATTAAATTAACTCTTTGAAAAATATAAAGTTTCTCATTTACCCTCTAAAATTAGTCAAAATTTGGTCAATTAACAGATAAATTAATGGTTTCCATCCATTTGGACTTTGAATGCGAATTTATGAAAAATACGATACCATGGTGGATACAAATGAAAGATTCGAGTCAAGTCTAAGACAAAATGAAAAAAATTGATACCATGACTGCAATTCTCCGTGGTTTCTATCCTCTAATATTAGCTTACAATCATACTTAAAATTATACTTTTGAGTGTTACACTTTAGTCCCTAACAACCCGTTATTATAAATAAATAAGTATAAACGAAAGACAAGGAAATCAAGGGACAGGGCACGGGTACAAAGGAACAGGAGAACATTTCTCCTTGGAAAGGGGAGCCGGACCTAATAACCCTTTATCATAAAAAAGGCGAAAACTAAAACCCCTGAATTTCTGTACGAGGTTTTTAAAGTTTGAGGAGGAAGGGAGATGGCAGCGACTAGTTTTCTGCGATCATCGTTTTTGTCGAAACTGAGAACATCGTGTAAGAATAACTATCGTCCATTCTCAGCAAAGCCCTCTGCTTCTTCTTCTACTACCGACAAGAGCTACTTTGAGGAAGAACAAGTTCCAACTTCTGGAATAAGCAGGCCGCTTTCAGAAATCCTCAAAGAGCTCAACAAGAAGGTCCCAGATTCTCTAATCAGAGCTCGCACTGAATCTGATGGGTTTTCTATCAAATACATTCCCTGGTTTGTCCCTCTCCCTCTCTCTGTACACACACACACATATATAGAGTTTATGTTTAGTAGCTAAAGTAAGATGAAAATGTTAGTAGTGGTTTTCTATCAGTAATAATGAGAAAGATAGCAATGGCTGATCATCTGCTCAATAAAATGCTTTCTAAAAAGAAGATTTTTCTTGATTTTGATAAGGTGTTTATTACTAATAATAGAAATACAAGTGATGATTAGCTTATAAAGACATTTATTGGGAGAAGGAAATTTTATTTTCAGCAGCTAGATTGATAAATGGAACTGTTGAAAGTGTGCTTAACATCTTCTATTCAGCCCAAGATGATCCAGCCCACTTGTTATTTGATGGATGCAACCCGGGTAGCCCATTACTGTTGATTCTCGTATTTTACTTAAACACGCTTTATTGGTTTGAGAAGTTGACTGAGATGATAACATTTGGTGCTGGCACAACCGTTGGATGCATTCGGATCTATAACACCCGAGGCAGTCGATTCATTCACTCTGATCTCTATAGGATAGATAATCTTGGTGATATCTAGAGTTGATTACAGTATTTTGGATTACGTTCTTCTGATTCTTGGTGAGTAGAGATTCTGTTGGTTACTTGGTGTCTCTGTAGCACGGACACTTCAATTAGGTTAGCGTGTCCGTGTCCGTGTCCGACACGTGTCGGATACGAGTCGATACCGATACTTTCTGGACACTCTACTGTAATATTTTTTCTTTTTATATTAGAAATATATATATTGTTAATTCAAAATTATTAACAAGTAACAAATAGGAACTCATGTTTAAAAGATTTCAAAAAGAAAAATTAATAACAAGTATAAAACTAAATTTATACTATATAAATGAAGAATTTTTAAGAATTTAATCAACGTGTCGATGACGTTTCGTGTCCGTACTTTTTTTAAAAAACGAGTGTCGACGTATCCGACACGTATCGTGTCGGACATACGTATCCGTGTCGGTGCATCATAGCTAGGTGTAATCTCTAAAAAAGGGAGAAAATGAGAGATTAGGCTGAGGGCTATTCATGTGATTCTTGGGTCTCTAATTTCTGTATTGGTTGAACTTCGTTCTATTCGAGTGGATTGGAGTGTTATTCACTAAGGTGAATGATCAACGGGTGAGGAGCCTTTTGGTGAACATCCGGGCCTTCAGGTGAAAAATACTTGTGTTCTTTTGACATTTTTGTTGTTTTTGGTAATTATTGGGACTAAAATACCAACAGGAACAAATTGAGGGCAACCCGAGGGAGATATGGCTATATGTCTTCTTTGTTAGTAAAAATGTTTGGTGAAATTCAAGCTAAAAGGAACTTTTACTTCAATCTAAGCATGCTTAAAAATGCTCTTATTCATACTTAAATTGGATATACATTTAAATCCAGAGATGGTATATAAAGAAATTTTCTTTTGTAATGTTGGTTGCTCACAGACCAGAAGCAGTTTCTAATGTTACTTGCCCGACATATGCCCATCTTGGCATCGTGCGGTTGGTAGCAGCCAGATGGATCATAACCTAATAGGATGGAGACGCTGAAAGATTTAAATACGATAATCATGTTGCCAGTTGCTTAGTTTTGTTTCTCTTTTATTTGCGAGAATGGAATAATCTTCGATTTTAATAGTTGTTGCAGTTGATTTTTGGGATGCAAAAAGTTAACTTTATGAAAGCAAGTTAATTTTGTGGAAGACGGCAAAAAATAGATTAAGATAGAAGCATAAAAAGAGAGAGGCAAGAAGAGGAAGAATAGAATTGTATTTGAAGAAGGTTTACCAAATGGTTTGCTTTTCTGTGTTCCTTTAGGTTATAATGTTATAACTAGAGGTGGCAATCGAGCCGAGTAGCTCGTCGGCTCGTACTGTCGCGATCCACGGGCCGCTCGGGCTCGTCAAAAGATGAGCACGAGCCGAGCGGACCCGTTCGTAGACGAGCCGAGCTGCTCGTGGCTCGTGGGGCACGAGCCCACGAGTCGAGCCCACGAGCTCGTGGACTCCTGAAAAACATTTACAAAAAAAACTAAGAAAAGCAAAATAAAAAATAAATAAAATAAAAAGAAAAAAAAATTTGAAGATCCACGAGCCGAGCCGAGCTCGCCCACGAGCAAATGAGCCACGAGCCGGCTCGGCTCGTGAGCTCGTGGCTCGTTTCTCCACGAGCCACGAACCGAGCCGAGCTCATGGCTTTAAGAGGGAACTAATTCAGCAAGAACAAGAAACTCAAGCAAATAAACCCCAATTTGAACTTAAACCAATAAGGAATATGAAACTTGAACCAAGAACAAGAATGGGAAACTCATAGCACTCAACAACCAACAACGTTTTCTTTCTCCCTTTTTTTTCGTTTTTCGTTTTTCACTAGCAAGAACACAACAAGGAATATGGAAATAAACAACCTGTTTTTCAGCAACCCAAAGTGTCCGATACCAAATGAAAACGACCCCCTTTGTAAACCTACAAATTCAATGGAAAATAGAACAATGATAGAAATGTAGAATAATGAAGAAATTGAATGTAGAAATGTAGAAGAATGAAGAAATTGAATGTAGAAATGTAGAAGAATAAATGAATTATATATTGATATTGTTG
>CAIGRO010067320.1:0-17453 GCA_903798355.1 Fraxinus baroniana
TTACAAAAAATGAAATTTTTCGCAATATTCAAATAACGTTCAAAAAGTAAATTTTTTCGTAGCAATCAATCCATATTGTAAAAAACTATATATTAAGAGTTCAAGCAACATCCACTGAACGTTGCTATAGAACCGGATTTTAACAAAGTTAAAAAAAGGTTGCAAAAAAAATAAAATTGAAACTTTTCGCAACATACAGAAAATATTGCAAAAAATGACATTAACAACATTTAATACCAAAACTCAATTATATTAACCCATTACAACATTCACTTAAAAATGTTGCGATAGACCCATTTAACAACACTTAATTAACAAATGTTGTATTTTTAATGCTGTAAAATATCATTTCTGTCGTAGTGAAATATGGTAAGTTGGGCTTGTTCCGTAATCATGTTTTTAAGTTCAAAAATATTGTTAATGTACTTTAAAATGAGGATCAAATATTTAATTGAATTTATTTTTTGCTTATTCAAAAATACAATGGGTAAATGAATCATTTTACTCTACCTTAATGCAAATTTTGAGGAGAAAGCATAGTCTGGAACAATTTATGTTATTTTGGTAGTAATAATTCTCTGTGTCATGAAAATATTGTTTCACTTGAAATACTATAAGTATACAGTTCTCGTAAACAAGAAGTAAAATGATTTTTTTAGTCCAATTATCGTTTCCACGAAGATTGCACTAATTCAAATTTGAAATAGTTTAACCTTTAAACAAAACTATTAAAAATTATGATTCTTCTAAAACTAAAATGTGACCACTTAAATTAAATATATGAGTGCAAGACCTAAATTATTTAAATTCAATGCAAGGTTATAATTAAATGAAAGTTTTATAAAAATATGATGATGAAAAGTGTACTAGGTCCGAATTCCCTTGTATCCTAACCTTACAATTTGACAACGCGGTTTAATAATTAAGATCAATATTCCTAAATTATTTAACAATATCTCTCAAGTAGAATTAAATATATCCATACATGTGATCCAATTATATTTCTATGACGGATGTGAACATACAAAATGCATTGAGGATTTATGAATTCATAAAGATCACGTTAATCATAGTGCTATATTTACATCCCTATCGTACTTTATGATAATTGACACTATGTCTTAACTTATTTTCAATCTTTCGAAGATAAAATAAGTCGCAAAACTCATACAATTATTGTACATATAATTGTAAAGAAATATAAATTTATGTCAATCATTCAATAATTAAAAACGTGCTTTGAATGTCAAAACTCAATAAAATTCAAAAATTAAATATTCATAATATAAGTCTTATCATAATCCTAACGCTAAAAAGATTTAGCCTAATGTTGGAATTAAACAAATAAAGTTTAAACAGCATCACCATGAAATTGATGGGATTTGATTAATTATAAAAATCTAGAATTTTATCCTTCAAGTTTTGCTTTTTGTTGTCCTTCCTTTGCCTTTGTGTGTGTGTCTTTGTCGGCTTCTGTGTGTATATAATTTTCTTCTTGGGTGCCTTTTTAATTCTTTTTAATGGTCCCCAAAAGCATCCAACTTTTTGTCCAATTAAAACTCCCTCAAGTGATAACTAAATAATTAAAAATATTTTATTAATTAAATATATTAAGATCACGATTGTATAATTAATGGTCACAATTATATAATTATAAGTCACAACTTATTTATTAGTCACATGTTATCAAATTAATTGGTCACAAATTAAAAATATTATAGGCCACAAAATTTATCTATTGGTCACAAATCACAATTTTTATAGGTCACAACTTATTTAATGGTAACAAATTCTCAAATTAGCTGGTTACAAATTATTGAATTTTCAGGTCACAATTAAATAACTGATTACAAATAACCAAATAGTTGGTCACATGCATCAAACACTTTACCTCCACCCTCAATCCCAATCTACTACCAATATTTAATCACAAATCAACCATATAGTTGGCCATAAGTCGTAATCTCCTCTCTAAAATTGTATATTGAAGCCATTGTAAGGTTTAGCCGTAAGCCCTGGAACAAAAACCCATGGAGCCATGGATGGACGACATAGCCGACGATTTACAAAGCATGACCTTCAACTTCGACATCCGCTGCTCTACCAGTTCTGCTCTAAAACCACCACTTGGACCTCCTCCTCCACCCACCACTTCTACCCTCCCTCTACCGCCGTCAAACCTTACTCCTCCACCACTCCATCCGGTGACCCATGCTGGGACTCCATCGATTGCTTCCATTGCTTATCCCTCTTCGATCTTCGCTTTTTCCATCGCCTTGGCTTCGGCGATATCGGATCCATCTACTTAGCCAACCTCAAGTCACCTTCCTCAGAAGAGCAGCCTAAAGCCTTCCCGATGGCTCTCTTCGTGACTAAGGTTATGGACAAGAAGAAACTCGCAAGGCGTAATAAAGAGAGAACTCGCGAGTCATAACAAGGTTGTAGCAGATTCGCCGAGTAGCGACGCAAGTCATAGGAGAAGAAACTGGGCACGACAGCGACGATTTCTATACCCATCGGTCGAAATCGTCGCTGTCAATTTTTCCTCTTGTACTTTTCTCTCCAATTTTGAGGTATTTCTAGCACATATGGGTTCCTATGAATCATTATAACCCATTTTTCCACATGAAGTAGTCAAATTTTGATACTTGTAAACCTAGAAGGAAAATGGTAAGTATTTCTCAAAAGCACATCGCCAGCCTCTAGAATTCAAATCTCGAAGTCCCTACCGAGCACCTCTCACTTTTGTTAATCTAAATCTCTTCTTCTTTCTCTCTCATGAATATATTTTTAATTTTGCTCTTTTTTTAACATCTTATGTAAAAGACTTATCTGCATTAAGCTTTCTAAATAAACCATTAACGAGTTTTATACTGATGTTTCCTAAGTCAGATGACCATAGGACACCATGTTTTAGATACCTTAACAGACTTTAATCACACGATATAAGATGCATTACATTTTCTTTTGATATGAGATTCGATTTTTAACATTGGTCAGTGCCCGTTTTAGACTCATTAACTCAAACTCCTTCAACCAAAGATCTAATACAAAAACCCCAAACTATCAAACTTCTATGAACACATGCTCTAACCTTCCTACCCCCAAACTACTTTTTAGCAATTTTGGTTTCCATATAAAGGATTTGGAAATTTTATTCAAACCTAGGTCATCAACATAAACAAGTCCACAAAATTAAATTATAGGTCAATAATGGCTACCAACAGAGTGTGCATCCTTACAAAAATTCTTTAACTAGGAAAAAGTAAGTCTTTCAAATTGGTTTGGAGATTGAAATCTAGGTGCAACCTTAAGAAGGCATATTATATCAATGTAAGTTCAATACAATCTAGAATGTTGACTATAAGTATAAGTAAAATGAACTCAATAACTAAACATGCCTAAATTACTAATGCAAGTCTTAAAATACTACATAAATGTGTTAAAACCATTTAAATGCATGAGTTCCTAAATATATGCAATCCCTATTAGTACTTATAATGCAATAGTTCATCGAAATAAGTGAAAGGGGATAGAAGAAAAATGGGTTGCCTCCCGTTAAGCGTTCGATTTATAGTCTAGAGCTATAGTTTTGGGTAATTCACTCCAGTGTTGCAAGATGAACGATAGACTTTTCTTTCGAGAATTCATCGTTTTGATATGGCTTTAACTGCTCTGCATTAACTTTGAATGTTTATTTACTCTCATGAGTACAATCAACAGCCCCATATAGAAAACTTGAGTAATTGTGTATGGTTTCAACCACCTTGACATTCAATTGCCCGGATAATGTTTGAGTCCTGAATTGTATAGTAAGACTTGTTGCCCAATTTCAAACTTCGTGTAAATCATTCTACTTTTTTGTTCGCTCCTTGTACAACGTTGCATTCTCATGGCTTCCAACAAAAACTCATCCATTTTATTCAATTGAAGTTGTCTCTTTTCACATGTTGCCTTCAAATCAAAATTCAAGTTTTTGACTGGGCAATAAGTCCAATGCTCCAACTCAACTAGGAGATGACATGCTTTTCCAAAAATCAGACGGTAAGGAGACATGTGTATAAGGGGGTTTCAAAAACTGTTGTGTTACAAAGCATTGTCAAGTTTCTTAGATCAATATTTTCTTGAACAACTAACAGTCCCCATAAGGACCCGCTTCAACTCTCGATTAGAGATTTCAACTTGTCCACTTGTCTGAGGGTGATACGGGATAGCTATACGATGTCGAATGCCATATTTAGCCAACAAGGACTCAAATTGGCGATTGCAGAAATGTTTACCCCCAATCACTAATTATTGCAGAGTGTACCATACCGAATGAAAATATACTTATTTAAGAACACAATCACCACCCAGCATCATTGGTTGGTAATACCACAACTTTTACCCATTTGGAGACATAGTCGACTGCAACTAACTAGGCTATACTGATTCGAGAATGACGGAGGAAATGGCACCATAAAATCAATACCCTACACATCAAAAAGCTCTACCTCAAGAATGCTTTCAGAGGTATCTCGCTCCTTGTCGATATATTTCTCATGCATTTTCATTTATCACACCTCTTCACAAACTCATAAGCATCCTGAAAAATTAAAGGCCAATAAAAACTAGACTAGAGAATTTTCGCAGCTGTCTTTGAAGCACTGAAGTGTCTAGTATAGTAAGATGAATGACACTGCTCGAGTATTTGATGAACCTCTTGTTTAGGAACACACTGCCTAATAATTTGATCTGGACCTTGTCTGTAGAGAATATGATCTGCCCAAAAATAGTACTTCAAGTCAGAAAAGAATTTTTTCTTTTGATGATTGAATAATCTGGTGGAATGGTGGATTTGGCCGAATAATTCACATTATTTGCATACCCATGGTACATCCTCCATATTAAAAATCTATTCATCTGGAAAGATCTCATTTATATCCTCATATTCTTTCTACTCTCCATGCTCAAGTTGGGATAAGTGGTTAGCTACTACGTTTTCACATTCCTTATTGTCTCTTATCTCCGAATCGAATTTAATTAACTATGCTTTTGCGGAAGACGTAAAACTTAAATTAAGAATTTTTTTTATTATAGCATGCAGTTTACTATTAACAAAAAATACTAATGACTTTCTCATGAGAAAACTATTTTTGGACATTAACAAACTATTAACATAATTCCAAAAGAATTTATGAAAGAAAGAAGTGTTGATCAAATCCATGCATGTGCCTATTTTATTATGTGAATGGTGGCAAGTTCATATTTACCAAATAAAGAAAATGGCTTGAAAGTTTTCCATGCACGAACCACTTTAGGCGGTAAGGAAGTAAATAATTTGTTTTGCTTTTCCATTTCGCTCGATAAGTGTCAAAATAAACTCGTTTACATAGTTATCAATCTTGAAACTTCACGAAACTTTAAGGCAAAGTAGGGAACTTTAAACCTCCGCAGTTTACTTAAAGTGACATATAAAATTTTGCAGACATCGGATTTACATAATTTCAAGTTTATTCAGTAGCTAACTCATGGGGCTATTAAACTTACTGGTTTTGTCCAAAAATTTCAAGTAACAATTAAGTTACGAATTTTTGAAGTCAAGGGCAGAAGCTTAATTATTATTTTTATATAAAAAACAGTAACATTATATCTTATTGCTAACATTTTTGTGTTAAACAGTAACTTGTACATTAATTTCTAAAACACATAGCTACTTTTAAACATAGCTAATTCATAAAAATCTTCTTAGGATGGTACCACAAATGATGTCCATAGAAATCTATTTATAAAAAAATCGTGGACATTTCATAATCGAATTAAAAAATTAAGTAAACGACTTCTCCATAGCGTGTTACATCTTCATCTACATCCACATCCCAAGCAAATCAAATCAACCTACAGGGAGGGAATTAACCCATGAGTTTGAAACTCAATAAATATCATCCGTGTATTTCGTTAACAAATTAGAAAATTCGAACTATAGATTCATAGCGTTGCAAATAGATGGATTTTCGGCAATATCCAATTTCTAAAGAATTATCATAACACGTAGAGACAGAGAATTATCATTCCAACTATAGTAGTGTCGAAGCACCGTACTCAAACGTTGCATTCATTCATACTTTTAACGAAAAATCATAACTTGAAAAATGAAATGACCACTTGCACTTTTAATTACCTTAATTTGAAACTTTTGAATGAATGAAATTGAACGGTAAATGTTGTTTTCATAATGGTACCTAAAGCTTGAAATAATATGCCTCTTCCTTTTCCTTTTCCTTTTTCTTATTTTGGAAATTTTGTTTTTCTTGTTTTTCTTGGAAATGATATGAATGATTTGGAGGAAAATGAAAAGTATATTCCAATTGGCCCTTGAAAATAAAATATTGGTAGCCATTCATTCACCATTTCAAAAAATTGAAGAAAGGTTCATGTTTCATTTACTATCCATTCACCATTTAAAAAAAAATTGAAGGTTTATGTTTCATTTCTTACATTTTATTGCAACCATCTCATGTCCTATCAATCTTTCACCAATTCAAAAGAATTGAAGAAAGTTTAATTTTTCATTTCATGAATTTAGATTTTGAGGTACACGTGAGTGTAATGCAAACGTTTATGAAATGTATTTGAGGGTTAATATTTTATCATTCATCAATTAATACAAAGGTTTCCTCCCATATTTATATTCCTCAGTGTGTGTGTGTGTGTGTGTGAGATAAAGTGGATTTTCAATTTAATTTATTATCATTATTTTTTCCACCCTCGGTCCCTATAATTTAATTACGTAGCAAAATAAGGAAATAACAATACAAGCCGCAACTAGACACTTACTTACAAATCCTCTTTTACTTAAAAATTTATAATCTGGTCCCTTTGAAAATGATGTGTAAGCAAATTTGGTCTTAAAAATATTAATTTAAGGCATATCGAACTAGTATTGGGCTTTCATTTCTTATGTAGGTCGGGTATAAGGCTCGTCTATGGGTTAAGCTTGTGGTGTTAGATCATCACATTAAAATTTGAGTCTAATTTACTATATTTTTTCGGGCTTCTACATGATCAGTCTTGATGTTGCATCATTCTTTGTCATCAGATACTTCAAAGTTGCATGGTCGATGTAGACTATTACCTTTGATCCAACAAGATAAGATCAAAATTTATAAAAAACATAGACTACAACTAGAAGTTTCTTCTCGGTGATGGCGTGGTTTAGCTGTGCATCATTCAATGTCTTGCTTGCATAATAGATTGCATGAATAAAATTTATCTCATCGCTGTCTCAATACTGTTTTCATTGCATAGTTACTTGCATCACACATTAGTTCAAACGATAAGCTCCAATCTAGTGCAATTATTACTGATACTAAAATCAATTTCTATTTTAGAGTATTGAAAGCCAAACACTCTTCAGGTAAGTCGAAAAGAAAATCTTTGACTAAAAAATTGTACAATGATTTAGTGATCTTAGAGAATTCCTTGATGAAGCGACGATAAAACTCGGCATGACCAAGAAAATTGTGAACACCCTTAACTGAAGTTGGTGGTGGTTATTTCACAATAACCTGAATCTTTGTCTTGTCCACTTCAATCCTTTCAGCTAAAATCAAATGCTCCAACACAATTCATTCTTGTACCATGAAGTGACATTTTTTTTTTCAATTTAGTACCAAATTAGTTTCCTTACATTGCTGTAAAACCAATTTTAAGCACTCTAGGCATTCATCAGATGAAGAACGGAAGATTGAGAAATCATCCATAAAGACTTCACCATATCTACGAAAATCGCCATCATGCAACGCTGAAATATAGTAGGGGCATTGCATAAAACAAATGGCATTCTACAATAAGCAAAAGTACCGTAAGGACAGGTAAAAGTAGTCTTCTCTTGATCCTTAGGTACTGTCAAAATATGATTATGATCGAAGTATACATCAAGAAAGCAATAATGGGAGTGACCTGCAAACTTTTTCAACTTCTGATCATTAAAATGGAAGTGAAAAGTGATCCTTCCGAGTAGCAGTGTTGAATTTGCGAACAAACTCTCCATCTTGTAACAGTTTTGGTGAGAATTAGTTCATTCTTCTCATTCTGTACTACTGTGATATCTCCTTTTTTGGCACAACTTGAACAAAACTAATCCATGTACTATTTGAGATAGGATAGATTATTCCTGCATCCAAAAGCTTCAGCACATCTGCTATGACTACTCCCTTCATATTTAGATTGAATCTCCCTTGGCTATCTATACTTGGTCAAAAATTATCTTCCACGAGAATTTTATGCATACAAAGTGTAGTGATGATCCCTCTAATGTCAACAATGGACCACTTAATAGCTATTTTATTTTCTCTAAGTACCCACAACAGTCTTTCTTCTTCAAGCTTACTGATGGAACTTGAAATAATGACAGGCAATGTAGACGATTCTCCCAAGTGGGCATAACAAAGATAAGATGGCAACTGCTTGAGCTCTAAGTTAGAGGCTGCTGAATTGATGGCAAAATCTTTGTAAGACCCGTGCCTAACTCCTAAAATTGTGGTCTGCTCCTATATGGAGTATTAATTTTGAAATACCTTGCACATATCTCAATCTCATTAGAACCAGAATGAGTGGATTGAGAGTGTGTACATGCCTCATATGGATCAGATGGATTATGCAACTAGAAGGTGTAACTTCCTTGTCAATCACATCGATCTAAAAGCAATTGTTTGACTCAATTGGATATTTCATAGCCTTGAATACATTAAATGCGAGCTGCTCTTCACCAAGCCTCAAAATGAATTGACTTTTTGCATTCAATAAGAGCTCTACCGATAGCTAAAAATGGTCAACCCAAAGTAAGTGGAATGTCCTCATCTTCCTCATGTCAAGAATATGAAAGTCAGATGGGAAGATGAATTTGTCCACTTTCACCAAGATATCTTCAATGATTCATCTTGGGTGATAGACTGATCAGCTAGCTCTAAAAGTGACTGCAGTTGCTTTAACCTTCCCCAAGCTTGGTTTTCTAAAAATAGACGCTGGCATCAAGTTAATACTTACACTTAGTTCATATAAAGCTTTATAAAAATAATAATCGCCTATTGCAGGGTACAGTGAAACTCCCTGGATCTTTTAATTTGGGAGGTAGCTTATTTTGTGTTATGGCACTACACTCTTTGGTCAACATCACTATCTCATGTTCCAGCTTGTGTTTGTTAGATAAAATACCCTTCAAGAATTTCGTATAACTAGGCTTCTGAACGAGAGTATCAGCAAAAGGGATGTTGATTTGAATGTTCTTAAAGACCTCAAGGAATTTTATATATTGCTTGTCTAACTTGTGTTTTTGTTGTCTCTGGGGAATGGAATTGGAGGTTCATATGGTTTGATAGGAATGGTTGCCTTAACTCACGGTGTATCTGTATGTGTTGTTTATTTAGTCTATTCCATAAGCTCCTTAACAGTATAATGTATTTTTTTATTTATTTGCAATTGACCTCTTAACATGAATCTTAAATAACTGGACACCATTCTTGGTATTAATTGCTATGGTATGTTCCTTGGGGTTAACCTCTGTATTGCTTGACAGTGTACCTGGTGCTCTACCTAATATAGCGTGTGTCATCTGTCACATCTGAGTCTCCAAGTTTTTAATTGCAGTGATTTGATTCTGAAGAGTTGTCTCGGTCTTTCTCATGAATTGGTTATTCGTCTCTATATACTGATTTGTCTTTTCCATGAATTTACCAAACATCTCTTTCAAGAGAGTTCTATTCTCTATCTATTGAAACTGAGCACCTTGTGGTCTACTAAATATTTGATTACTCCAAAAAATCTGGATGCTTCCTCTAACTAGCGTTATATGTGTTAGAATGTGGTAATGTTGTTTGCCTTGTCCTCCTTGTACATATTCAATATGTTCAATAGCTTCTGCAAGAATTGGACAATTTGTTGTGACGTGATTTGCCTCGCATTCTTCACAACTTGCCTTGTTGGCCCGTATTGCATTTCCTGGTTGTGACATGCTCTCAACCTTATGAACCAAAAAGTCAATTTTTGCAGACAATGTTGTATAAGTGTCCACCTCATACACTCTTGGTGTCTGGCATCCTATGAACAACCTGCTCAGAAGCCCACATGATTGTGGTAGTAGCCACTCTCTCAAACAATTCCAAGGCTTTATCAATTGTCTTTGTGGATAAGAAGCAATTTGATGATGAGTCCACCATGCATTTGTAACATGAAAGTAGACATGCATAAAAATATTGGACCTGGAGCCCTTTACTGATGCCATGATGAGGACACTTCCAAATCATGTTTTTGAATATGTTCCAAGCTTCATCAAAGGATTCGGTTTCTCCTTGTCGAAATATGGATATGTCATGCTTCAACTTTGCTATCTTAGTTGGTGGAAAGAATTGTGTGCAAAATTTTTAAAATAAATCATTCCAAGTAGTGTAACTGGCAATTGGTTGTGAGTCCAAACATTCAAGGGCTCTATCACGTAGAGTATGTGGGAATAATCTCAATCTGATAGCATCATCTGAAACTCCTTGATATTTAAATTGTTGACACATCTCCAAAGATCAAGAGACATGAGTGCGTGGATTTTCATAAGCCCTGCCATAGAATTGTTGCCCATTCTAGAATAAATGGATGACATTGGTCTTCAACTGAAAGTTCGGCTGCCCATAGGAAGGATAAACGATGCTAGATTGTCTTTGAATAATTATGGAGTCATACCAACTTCTGCGTGTTTATAATTTTCTTCTTGGCTACCTTTTTAATTGTTCTAGCTGCAATCCTCCACTCTGGCTCCGTCTGCTTATACATATATAATCTCCTTTTTAATTGCCCCTAAAAGCAGCCAACTTTTTGTCCAATCAAAACTCCTTTACAGTCGCTAACCTCTTTTCCAATTGGGAGTCCAAAAGAAAATAGAATTCCCTGGTAATTGGACTTTTATCCCCCTTTTACTATAGTCCCATTTTTTTTTTTTAGAAAAGTGCAAACGAGTCCAAAATAAATTATTAAAAAGGTAATTAGCACATAATATCCATACCTTTCATTATTATTGTGAAAAACGTCTCTACCTTTCGTTTTTGGTATTTTAACCCTTGACTACATATTTGATTGCACAAATAATCATTTTCTATCTATTTTCATTCAATTTCTCAATAAAAAGTTATGAAATGATGAATATACCTTTCTATTTGAATAAAAAAGAAAATTAATGAAATTTTCTAATTTTTTAATAATTTATTTGGGATTCGTTTGTACTTTTTTTTAAAAAAATTGATTTTTAATAATTTATTTGAGACTCATTTACACTTTTTCTTTAAAAAAAATTAATTTCTATTTTTTTAATAATTTGTTGGGACTTGTTTGCACTTTGTTTTAAAAATAAATAAATTTCAATTTTTTAATAATTTACTTGGATTCGTTTTCACTTTAAAAAAAATGGGAGTATGGTTGCAATTAGTTCTTTATTATTTTATTTAAATAGAAGAGTATATTCGTCATTTTACATCTTTTATTGAGAAACTAGATGAAAATGGATAGAAATGATGGTTTGCGCAATCATATGTATAATAAAGTGTGAAAATGCAAAAAAATAATAATAAGTAAATAAAATGTATGAATGTTTTTTACAATAATAGTGAAAAGGACATTAAGTGCTAATTACCTTTACAATAATTTATTTGAGACTCGTTTGCATTTTTAAAAAAAAATTGGTCTATGATTGCTATTAGTTCTTTCTTTTTCCTTTTGTTTTATTTAAACAAAATGGTATATTCGGCATTTCATAGGTTTTTAGTTAAGAAAATAGATGAAAATGACTTTTTGTGCAATGAAAATAAGGGTGAAAATACAAAAAATAAAATAAAATAAAATAATAATAAAAAAATGAAAGGTTTCCACAATAATAGCGAAATGTAAGGATGTTATGTGCTAACTACCCAATGATGAAACATCAATGATGTAATAATTTAGGTGGAATAATGGGTAAGATAATTCAATTTTCATGTGAGAGAGAGAGAGAGAGAGAGAGAGAGAGAGAGAAGATTGAAATGTCATATCCTATTATTTCACTTAAGTTGTCACATCATTGATGGTGATATTCCATCATTATAATAAATAATATTATTCATTTTGGAATAGTATTTTTTCGAAAATACGTGATTAAAATCTTGGTGCTTCAACGTATGGCCTTCAATCTTGGGACTGAAAGTACCCTGGACCGTCTTCTCAATTCCAACAAGTTCGATGGTAGAAAAATGTGTACCTTCCATTCAACTTGAGGTTACTTACTTGTCAGTCACCTGAGTTTATTGCACTTTGCATTCTCTTTTTGACAGATTCAGATGTTTTTCATTTTCATTGCAAGAGCTAATTGTAGGGAACTGGAACTTGAAAAATAATTCTAAGAGGGGGCTAGGTTAATTCAAGAGAAAACTAACTTTGATTTCTTGGATTAAGCTTGAAGAAAAATGCTTGATGGTAAATGATTACTTATAGGTTCATGGGAGTAGTGGCCCCACCAGTAGGCTACAAGTGAACTAGATGAATCAGAAGAAGAAGAAATCGCAAGGGATATCTCAAGGCGGGATTCTTGCTTTAATAAGTGACATTGACCTTTTTATTGCTTCCTTGGGGAAAATTGTAGTAAAATGGCCATTTCCTTTCTAAAGGCAATAGAAGCTTGAGCTTACCTAGGATATGTATTAAGAAATTATTACACATTTCTGTCTAGGATGTTCATTTATGTATCCAAACATGAATTCACTTGCATGTATGATGTTTCTCGCATATAGAAAGTATATGAATTTACATGTAGGTGTATTTAATAATTCAATTACATGCATCACTCGATAACAATACATAAATAACTCCCAGATATCTAAGACACAAACTCAACTTTGACTTGGTTTAGTATTCCAATACCATTGCCAAAAATGGTTCGATGGATGGTTCAAGCACTAGAGTACTCTCAGTTTATGCATGATATAACATATTTGGAATTCACAATAAAACGTGAACTAGAAGATAACAAAACTGGACCCTGTTTGATCTCCATTTTATGCCAAATGTATTTTTCTCTCTCCTCATCCTTTTTTTTTTTTGTGGATAAGGTAAGTGTATTATATCCAAAGTATGAAAGAAAAATACAAGATCACAGGGGCATAACCCAAAAAAATAAGGCTAGAAAGTATGCTTCCTAGCACAAATAATATATAATGCTAATAATCTAGTCACAACAATAAAAAATATTCGTAGAAAAGCCTCATGAGTGTTGGAACAATCTATTATCATCAGATGGAACCAAGCCCCTACATAGATTTACTTGTGCAGAAACAGAAAAAATAATATCTCGAATAACAATAGACTCATGTTTAGGAGCCTCACCATGGGTTCTAGAATTACTCTCACGCCAAATAGCATAAATCAAAGCTGCAAATATCAAACGAATAACGATGGAGCGCATAGATCTCCCACGGAATTGCTCCATCTAAGAAAGAGTTTCTATTCAACTCCGCTTGACCCAAGACAGTTGCATTTAGCATGCATACCATGCCAAACGCGCTCAGAAAATGGGCAGGTAAATAAGAGATGATCCAAATCCACCACCAAACAACCACATAGCACACAATGTATAGACTGTAACAAACCAAAATGAAGAAGCCTTAACTGTGTATAAAGGCCACCTTGGATTGCTAACCAAAGGATGAATGCATGACGGGGAATACACTTAGGGAACCATATAATGTGATGCCAGGTCACCTTAGGGCAGCGAAGTCGAATAGACTCCCAAGCACTCCGAATAGAGAAGATTCCATGCACATTATTCACCTATCGCAAGACATCCTCTCTAGTACTAACCGGTATAAAAGTGTCAAGTGTACTTTGCATCATGTCTAAAAACACTGGGGAACGAGCTGACGGCCACCTCCAAGTATCACCCTCAACAATTTCTGCCACCTTAGCTTGTCTACTCAATCTGAAGTCATGAATGATCCTCTCACCAAAAAACTTCTCTAAAGGGCCAAGAGGATGCCAATTATCAAACCAAAGCGAAGCAAGTCTACCATTACCGATCCTGAATTGCATTTTGTCCCTCTCTATACCCCGAAGTCCAAGAATCTTATTCCTCCAACTCCAAGAGCAATCCCCAGGACATTTCAATTCCCAAATACTCCTGCCTCTAAGTAGGTAACATCGTGCCCATGAAACCCAAAGAGAGGAGGCAGAATTCGTACAAAGGGACCAAAGGTGTTTTAACATGGCAGCTTTATTCCAGATCTCCAAGTTCCGCAGACCCAAACCACCCTCCTCCTTAGGCATACAATCTTTGACCAAGCCACTTTAACACCACCGGTACCTAGGTCACAACCTTTCCACAAGAAAGCACGTGGAGTTGCCTCCACTTGCTTTATCACGGCCTGAGGTAAAATAAATACCGAAGACTAATAGACCTGAATAGAAAATAGCACAGACTTAATAAGTTGTAGCCTATCCGCATAGAAGAGTGCTCGAGAGGTCCAACTTTTAGCCCTAGCTATGATACGATCAACTAACACCTTACAATCCAAAGCCCGCAATTTGGTAGAGATAAGTGGAACACCAAGATAACGTACCGGTAGTACGCCTTCCTTATACCCCAAAACATCAAGCAACCAATCTTTCAAATATGAAGAAACACCGCCAGTAAAAAGATTACTTTTATCTGGATTAGGAATAAGACCAGAGAGTGCTTTGAAACGACTAAGGCACTCTCCAATGAGAAAAACAGACCTAATCTCAGTTCTACAAAAGACCATAAGATCATCAGCAAAACATAAGTGGGTGAGCTTCTCCTTCTCATACCTCCAGTGGTATTTAAACTCATGTTCAGAAACCATCAACTCCATTAACCCTGAAAAGACCTCCATTGTCAATACAAACAAATAAGGCGACAATGGATCTCCTTGTCTTAATCCTCTCTCACCAGCAAAGAAACCATGCAACTCTCCATTGATGGAGATCGAAAACCGAGTAGTAGTAACACACTCAGTAATCTACTTAACAACCCTTTTCGGAAAACCAAGCACCCTTAAAACTACAGAGAGAAAATCCCAACAAACAGAATCATAGGCTTTTATGAGATCAACCTTAAGCGCACACCTGGGCAATCCTCCTCTGCGATGATAATTCCTCAACAACTCTTGAAATATGTCTCCCTTTAACAAAAGCAATTTGTTGATGTCCAACAATGTCTGGAAGCTCCATCTTAACTCTATTGGCAATAAGTTTAGCAACACACTTATAAATAGTATTGAAACAAGAGATTGGCTTGAAGTCTTCTACCTGAGAAGGATTTGGAATTTTAGGGACCAATGCAATTGTAGTAGCATTAACTTGCTTCAATAGACGTCCCGAGTCAAAGAAGGACTTGATGGCACATAGCACGATACTCCAGTCCTTTTTGAAGAAACCTGCATTAAAACCATCTGGCCCCAGAGCCTTGTTATCTTTCAAAGAGAACAAAACCTCCTTAATTTCCTCATATGATTCATCTCTATCAAGGCTTTGAATATGAACATAATGAATACTCTTAGGAAGAGCTTTTCTAAGCAAGTCCACATTCAGACCCTCACCACTGGGTTGTTGTCCAAGGAGATTTTGATAATATTCAACAATAACGTTACTAACCTCTTGCGGCTCCTCCACTCTGGTACCATCATCTATACAAATGGAAACCACCTTACTCTTGCCATACTGACTTTTCATAGCCTTAAAAAAGAAAGCAGTATTTTGATCCCCTAAATTCAGCCACTTAACACGAGCTTTCTGTCTAAAAAATCCCTCCTCATCCCTACACAATTCTCCAAATTCCTTTTGTAGCCGAGCCTCCTTACTGTGTAAAGATTAATCCAAAGGTGATTGCTGAATCAAAAGTTGAACCTGCTCTAGATCAGTACGGACTTGAGTAGCTCTCCTAAGTAGACCTGAAAGCAAGCTTCAACTTCTTCAATTTTGAACATAAATAAAACATAGGAGTTCCGACAATTGCTTCACCCCAAATCTGAGACACCAAAGGGAAGAAATTCGGGTGATCCATCCAATAATCAAAGAAACGAAATGGAATCTTCCTACGTGGTAACTGTACAATTTTTACAACCATAGGAGAGTGATCTGACACACCAGTAGTAAGAAAAGTAGCTTCTGATCCTTGAAACTCATCCTCCCACTTCGAATTTACCAAGACACGATCTAGCTTCTTGAGAATAGGATCAGATACATGCTTATTACCATGTATATAAACAACCATCAAACTTCAAATCATCCAAACCTACTTTTGCCATACAGTTCCACAAACCATCTTGTCATGCAGGCCAAGAAAAAGATCCACCTTCCACCTCTAAAGGGGAGCGAGCAGAATTAAAATCCCCCATGACCAACAAAGGCAAGTGTGCAATTCCTCCATGCATAGCTACTAAATCAGCCCATAGATCAACAAGCTTAACTGGGTTATTATCGCCATATACCACTGACACTATACAACTCCATTTACCATTACATACGTTAACACAGACATGGATAGCTTGAGCTGAGCAACCTAAAAGCAAAATATCCACATCCTTTGGACTCCAACATACCCAAATTCTACCAAGCGGAGAACAATTAGAATTGGTAAGGAAACTCCAAGACTGGAAGATGGCACTCGCCACCTTGTTTTTATTCTTCTCCTTAACTTTAGTTTCCACCAACCCACAAAAAGAAAGCCTATAGGAAGAAATAAGGCTCTTTACTTCAGATTGTTTTAGGGGGTCATTTAGCCCTCTAACATTCCAACATCCAAAAAACATAAATCCCACAACCTCAATAAGCCTATCGTCATCTGCCTTCCGTAGGGGAGTGATGCTTCTTGCTCTTCTTATGTTTTTCCCCCCGACCCATTCTTCTTCTTTTTCTGAAGAGAATCTATAGCTTTTGTTGCCAAAGTGTTAGAATGATGAGCAGAAGAATCACTCTCATTATCATTCAGAATGAAAAGTGGATCTGGACTCACTTCTCCATCTTTCCCAAAATGAGAAGTCCCATCAGGCACTATTTGTAACTCTAACGTAGGAGATACATCAAAATTCGATGTCACCAACTGCTTATCAAGATCACTAGATGAAGATCCATGAGCCATCTTAATCACACAGTCTCCAATAATATAATATTACTCGTAAACCCAAAATTTTTTCTTCCTTTTTAACCACATTGTCTTCTGACTCAAGTCCTATGTATGGACAAGTAGTGACTATTATCGAATCCATTCAAATAAATATTGAGGAAATTGCAAGAAATGTCCACTTTCACATGGTCATTTGCAAAAAATGTACAAATGTCAATCCAAATTAAATGCATGGGTCGGGTCAGTTTAAAATTAAAAATGGGTTGGGTCCAGTTCAAATCTGCCGTCTCTATTAGGGCTGGCTGTGGGTCGGTTCGGTTCGGGT